>JZKD02S1517412.1:60275-80128 GCA_000966675.3 Picea glauca
TGAGAATACCAAACATCACCGGCTCGTTGCATATGCTCCTTTAGATCCTGCCACGAAGCCGATGGCGGTAGGCCAGTAACAACGACGCGATATTGAGATCGTCTGAACACTTCTCTACCACGGGCAACCTCCACTCGTAGGTCAGTAGATGAAAGTTGGCCATGACCAGCACGGGCAAGCTCAACTCGTAATCTGTTGCCATCAAAATTATATTATAGCCATCACGACAACGAACAGCATCCTGTGCATCACAAGCATCCTCAAACATAACAAAACAATATCTCGGAAGAGTCTTCAGATCAATATCAACGATACGCCCATACTCGCCAAATAGATTTTCAACTTCCCTTTCTGTAATATTATCAGGTAGATTCCCCACATATAAAGTTCGACAGCTCATTGTTAACGCGTTAACAGTAACTGTAAAATCCTGGTTATGCGTAGAACTTGGCACAACACTTCTCCGAAAAGACCAAGGAAACTTACCAAGATAGTGCCGAGATACTTATTTTATATCATTACATTGCAGACGAAACTTCGAAATGTTGGAGAGTCTAACTTTCGAACTATGTCAAATTTATAAATAGTTATAGAAGAAAGAACTGGTATGTATGTTTAACAAAGCCGACAACGATGAAATTCTGAGTGACATAATAGCGTTAAGTTTTGTTTTTTTAAATTTTGGAAAGTTTTGTTTTTTTAAATTTTGGAATAGTGATTAGGGAAATTTGTTTGGCATGTCTGATGGTATCAGAGGTAAACTAGATTTTGTAGAAAGTTGATATTTTTTCTATATATTGTTTATTTAAAAACTTAATATGTCATTTCTGAAAATTGAACCTGAATATAGATGGGAAAACATCATTCAACACAAACCACTTGAATTAAACCCAATTAACCTGAACTACTAGAACTAAACCCAATACACAAACCACTTGAATTAAACCCAATTAACCTGAACTACTGGAACTAAACCACTTGAATACCACTCGAGTTTTGTCCATGATTTAATTTTCAATTATGAGCAAGGGTATTCATTCCTTTGATGTCTGAATGATTTGCTTTGTTGAGGTTTTTTTTTTTACCATGAGAGATCCCACTCAAGTTTTGTCCATGATTTGATTTTCAATTATGAGCAAGGGTATTCATTCCTTTGATGTCTGAATGATTTGCTTTGTTGAAGTTTTTTATTGAATTTTTTTCATAAAATAGATTTATTTAAAATTGAGAACAGGAGATAATCTGAGTTAATTTTGAAATAGATTTTTTTGGCAACTATATCATACTATCAAAAATTAAATTTATTTTAAAAAAATTTATACATGTGTATTCAAAGATTAAATTTATTCAAAAAAAATTAAATATATGTGTATCTAAACATGAATATGTATCTTTTCTTAAAAGATTATATGTTAGAACTTCTTATCCTACAAACAAAGATATCTCACACACTACCAGTTTAATGTTTGGCTTGATTTGGCTTGATTTGATTAAAAATTTAAAAATAGATAAAAATGGAATCTAAAAAATTTATATTAAATTCAAACATCTTCAAACTTCTTACCCATCATTTACAATGTTCTTTGCCGTGAACTCAGTATCTTCAATGTCACTATAAGCCTGTTTTTTTTTTCTAAAGGATTGCATTTTGGTCAGGCCTATTGCTTCACTAGATGCCCCCTACAACTGAAATTCATTGAACAATGCAACTTTGGGTTTATGCCGGATACCAAAACTTAAATGCATTTTTCAAAAATGCACCAATTAACATTGAGCCAAGCTTCCAGGGGAGACTTGAGTACACCACACAATCAAATCCATTCAACTCAAAGTACTTAGAATCTAGAAAGAACAGAACATATTGCTGCCACATTTTACACATTTATAAAAAGTAGAACAACCAAAAAGATTCTCCATCTCTGTCTTTATTGCTTGCAGTAATATTTGATCCATTGACATCACAACACCACTGCAAATATATATATTTTCCTTGCAAAGAGTTATGAGTTGTTTCATCCGTTACAGTGGACACTGTTTGAGTGTTAGGTTATACTGAGAAGAAAGCGTTCCATGAGTGTGGCATGTTTTTGTATTGCAAGTTGCTTTTTCATATCAGCTTATTTCTTTACACACCGTCTCTGTTCTTTTTCTGTCTCATCTTACTTCTTTATTTTCCTTCTCGTTGTACAAGATAACTAACGATGTTAGCAACTGTATATAATGCCATTATGGAATGCAGAGAGGAAGTTTTTCCCTATTGGAATTATATAAATCTTAGCTTTCCTATTGGAAGGTTTCTTATTTGAATTTGAAAGTTTGACTGTAATTTCAAATACACAAGTATATTCCACATATACTACAGAAGTAGAAGACACTGAAAATATTGAAAAATAACTTGGTGAAATGAAATAAGTAGAATACATGATAAGTTCAATATAGCGGTAGCATGTCATCATAATTGTAATAACCTGATAAAGAAAGTCAATATTGTCAATTTCCCACTTTCACTTTTACAGGGGCTTAATGCAAATATATTTCAACGAGCAATCAAAGAAAGAGGTGTAAGAATTAATGCAAATATATTTCAACAAACAATCASAGGGGCTTAATGCAAATATATTTCAACTAGCAATCAATGAAAGAGGTGTAAGAATTAATGCAAATATATTTCAACAAACAATCAAARAAAGAGGTGTAAGAATTAATGCRAATATATTTCAACAAACAATCAAAGAAAGAGGTGTAGCCTCAGAATCTTATCTGAATGATGGCTTCATTATRAACATAAGCTTGTTTCTTTTCCTAGAATTGTAATAAGAAAAGTTATTAAAAGCTCCCAACCCTATCTTTTAAAGTTTGCATTCTTTCGTAAGAATTCAACTAACATGTTGAATATGCTCCCTTCCTATTCCTGCTCCAACCCTTCTTATTCATTTATTTATTTCTCCTCAATTGCCTCTTTCTCCTTCAACTTAGCTTGCTTAACCATTCTACAATGATAAATAAAAACATGCTGGAAGCATTGAATATCTTCGACTAACAATAAATATCCAAAAGACTAAATCTAACATGAACCAATTAAATTGGCTTGCAAATTGGTTCAACGCATAAACATATGGTTGAGAATATTACATTTGAGCTTGATTTTTCTGAAGCAAGTCTGCAACTGTGGCACGAATACTTATCTCATCATCAGCTTGGATAAGTCTGCTACATCTATATTCCCACTTCCTTTTGATTCTAGCGGTGACAATGCTTAGCATTGTTGTTTTAAAACACCAAAAATAATATAGTTGGCTTTTCACTACTATGTTGTAATATATCCATAGTGATATCATAAATCTCTATGCTCTTTAGTTATTTTTCCACAAACACTTAGCAACCATTCCACTTGAGACATTTCGTCAAACATATTAGAAAATCTAGAAACACATGGAATAGGACAGAATCATGGATTATTTCATTATAAATTAAAATATGAATACAGTCATCCAATGGTTGTTGCACTACATCAATGAAAAACACACAATAACAAGCCAACACCTAGATGAAGTCATGGTCACCACCATAAAACCCTACTAATCTGCACCTCCAAACTGATATCAAACCACACATGAAGCTCACTTGAAGATCCTCATCCTCCTAGCTATGGTGGATATTGCATCATCGAAACCAAATTGCAATGATGAAAGGGTTTTTCTAACACAAGTCTACCCGCAACTCAGGCATATGTGAGGGTCAGATGAACTAGGATGGGAATGCCTAGTTTATCCATGTTCCCTCTCCTAGCTAGACTCTGTTGCGGTGTGATGCGGGAGCATCGTCAGCAAGCACGCGTGGCAGGACAGCTTGGCGCCTGGGAATCATTTTGGAATCTCAAACGCTCAGAGTTACTGTGAATATTTTGGAGTTGATTGGAAAAATGGAAGAAGATCAAACTTGGGAGCGGATGATCACGAGTGATCTGGGAGTTTCACCTCAAATCTTGAATGTAACTGAACTTAGGTAGCAGTTAAATTTTTTTCATTTTCCGAGTAGACGAATAGTCGAGGGGAACCCTAAGCACCCTCTGAGATAAACAAAGGTTTTGTATGCCCAAATGAGGCTGCTATGAGTTAGTAGGAATTTTCTGAGTTTTGAGTTATTGTTTTGATATTAGTTGTAGCCATTTACTTTTGGAATGAATATGCCAGAGGAAATTTGACTCAAATGCATAACATTGTTACTGTTTGTAATTCTTTGTTATTGTGTTTTCATAAATGAATGAATTTTGTTATGAATGGATGAAACTGTGAATGTTAGTATAAGTTTCAATTGGTTCTCTTATGTTGAGTGAGTGTAAGGTGTGCACACAGAACGCAAGGAGTGTGTGACGGGATCTGTTTCGATTTTGAAGCTCAGAAGAGATAGCACGAAACTTTCCCTTTGCAAGGAGTGCAAAGCAACTGCTGCAAGGTGTGCACAGTCACCCATAAGAACCAAGTCTTGCGTAAGAATCTGCTGCAAGGAGTGCACAAATTTGGAATTCAGGTAAGTGTCGAAGGGACTCCATAAGAGTTAAATCCGCGAAATGTGAAATCTTGACTTGATCACAGTCGTTGATCAAAGGAAAGAGATGGATCGTCGATCTAGTACCATCGTTATTTTAGGTATCGGGAGAACGGAGGTAAGGAGACTCTCAAAGTCGTGAAATGTGAAACCCCAACTTAATCACAACCATTGATCCAAGGAAAGACCTGGACCATCAATCTAGCGCTATCGGTAAATCGAGGATCGTGAGAACGGAGGTAAGGGGACTCCCAAAGCCGCGAAACATGAAATCGTGACTTGATCGCAGCCATCAATCGAAGAGAATCATGAGTCGTTGATCTGACGCTCGCAACTATCGGGAAATCGGGGATCGAGAGAACAGAGGTGAAGCAACCCCTCAGTCGCGCAATCACGAAACGATCATAGTCGTCGATCGAGGAAAGCGCAGGACCGTCAGATTTGGTCTTAGGGAGGATTCGCAAATCGGGAGATCGAGACTCAAGAGGATTGGGTGACTTGGAAACAGAACACCTGAGGTCCCGAAGCACAAAGCACATTTTGTTAGGCGTGCGGTCACAACCTGTGGTCGTGTGAGAGAAACTTGTGCCTGGTGCTTGTTCGCATGGTGGAGTTTCATGAGAAGGACCTATGGATAATTCTTGAAGATCCTAGCAGAGAATCGAAGAGTTGTTCTAGCTCAAAGATTTAGAAGATCGAGAGACTGGGAGGTCAACAGACCCTGTTGAAGTAGGGGCACTGCATCAAGTGATATCAGAGCTGATTTTCGTATGTATATTTCAGCTGAAGGAGATAAAGGAGACGATAGAACTCGAAGCTACACTCTGCGTGTGAGAGACAGTTGACACAATGCTACCAAGGAGATGAGTGGAACAACCTTTATCCAATCGGGCTGTAGAAAGGGAGATGTGAGAACTTTGTGCAAGATTAGAGGTGATGGAGGAAGCGCAGAGGAGGGCACTTGATGCTGGAGACATTAGCGATGTAGAGAGCGAAGAAGTAGACGTCAAAGAAGCTGCAGGAGATAATGTTACCGAAGAGCGCTTGCTAAGAGTAGTTGTTATATTGGGAGCTACATCCAAGATAGAGGTCCCAATGTACGAAGGTAATTTGGATGCTGAAGAGATGTTGGATTGGGTAAGAGCCATGGACAAATATTTCGACTCTGAAGACGTCGATGAGGAGAAAAGGGTGAGACATGTTGTCACCAGACTCAAAGGACATGCAAGATTATGGTGGGATGAACTGCAGGCTGAGAGGAGAAGCAAGGGCAAACAAAAGATAAACAATTGGGATAGAATGGTAGCCAATTTGAAAGAAAACTTCATGCCCAAAGATTACCAGATCAATATGTTCAGGAAATTGCAGAACTTGAGACACAGGGGTATGACAGTTAAAGAATACACAGAGGAGTTCTACAAGATGAACATCAGAACTGGACAAAGAGAGAAGGATGAAGAAAAAAATTTCAGGTATATAAATGGCATGAGGTATGAAATCCAGGATAAGATCAACATGATGTCAGTAAAGACAGTGGAGGATGCTTATCAGTTTTCACTGAAGGTGGAGGAGAAGTTGGCCAGAAAACAAAATCAGTGAGGCAGAGGTAGAAGCCCAGTTCTGAACAAAGGCAAGGGAGTTTCCCAAGACAATGCATAAAAATCTAAAGATGAGACTGAGAAACCACATAGTCACTCAGAAAGAGGAGGAAGTTCCTGAGGAAGACAAGATGGTGGAAGAAGTTCTTCCAAAGGAAGAGGAAGAGGCAGAGGAGGAGAAGTGAGATGTTACACCTGTGGAAAGGCAGGACATAAGTCTTGGGAATGTCCCGAGAGAAATAAAGAAGGAGAAGGTGAAGCTCACATTTCGGAAGAACAGAGAAGAAATGTTGAAATAGAAGGAGTAGAGGATGGAACATCCCTGATGTTGAGAAAAGTCCTCTTAAAACCAGAGGGAGAAGTTGAGAAGCTAGTGCAGAAAAATAGGCTCTTCAGGACAGCTTCCAAGACTAAGGACAGAGTCCACAAGGTGATAATTGACAGTGGGAGTAGTGACAACTTAGTATCCACAAAGATGGTGAGGAAATTGGAGTTGGAGACAAATGCACATCCAAAGCCATACAAAGTCTCATGGTCGCAGAAAGGAAACCAGGTAATGGTTACTAAACAATGCTTGGTTGAATTTAAAATAGGAGGTTATAGAGATGAAATTCTATGTGATGTAACCCATGGATGTATGCCATATTTTTTTGGGAAGACCATGGCAGTTTGACAGGAATGTCATTCATGATGGGAGGAAGAATACATACACCTTGGAGAAAAATGGTAAGACACACATGTTGTTGCCAATAGAGGAGAAGAAAGTGAAAGAGGAAGCCAGCACAAGCATACTTCTCATGAGTGGGAAGAAACTCCTGAGAGAAGTTAAGAAAGGATAGGAGATGCAGTTTGATGTCGTGAGGAAACCTAGAGTTGTCCTTACAAGTACTTCAATGGATGATTTGTCCAAAGAAATTTTGGAATTGTTGGATAATTTTTTTGACATAGTAGTGGATGAGATGCCTAACTCATTACCACCCATCAAAAGTATCAACCATCATATTCATCTAATACCAGAAGAAAGTCTTCCAAACAAAGCAACATACAGACTGACACCTCGAGAGAATGAGGAGGTAAAGAACCAAGTCCAAGAATTGTTGGACAAAGGGTTGGTCAGAGAGAGCTTGAGTCCATGCACAGTGCCAACTGTGTTGAGTCCAAAGAAAGATGGAGGATGGAAAATGTGTATAGAATCAAGAGCCATTAACAAGATCACCATCAGGTATAGATTTCCTTTGCCAAGAATGGATGATTTAATGGACTGTCTAAGTGGAACAAACTTATTTTCTAAGATAGATTTGAAAATTGGATATCACCAGATAAGAATGAGAGAAGGTGATGAGTGGAAGACAACCTTTAAGACAAATGAAGATTTGTATGAATGGCTTGTTATGTCATTTGGCTTAAAAAATGCCCTGAGTACTTTTATGAGGTTAATGAATGAAATACTGGAAGATTTCATTGGTAATTTTGTGGTTGTATATCTAGATGATATATTGATCTTTAGCAAGACTAAAAAGGAGCATTTGAGACACCTGACACTAGTGATGAGAAGAATACAACAGGAGAAACCATTGATAAATCTAAAGAAATCCTCTTTTATGAAGAAATAACTCATTTACTTGGGTTTTGTGATCTCTTCCAATGAGATAAAGATGGATCCAGAAGAGGTGAAAGCAATCAAAGAATGGTCGTCACCGAGAAGCATGTTTGAGGTAAGAATCTTCCATGGATTAGCAAGTTTTTATAGGAAGTTCATCAGAGATTTCAGTGGAATTTGTGCACCAATGATGGATACAGTAAAGACGAAGCACAATTCTTTTAAATGGACAGAGAAGGAAGAGAGGAGATTCAATACACTGAAGGAGAAGATAACAGAACGACCAATTCTGGTCTTGACAAATTTTGAAAAGACATTCCAAGTGAGATGCAATGCAAGTGGAGTTGCAACCCGTGCAGTTTTGAGCCAAGATAATAGACCAGTTGCCTATTTCAATGAGAATCTAAATGAGACTAAGAGAAAATAATCAACATATGATAAGGAATTTTATGCCATAATTCAAGCCCTGAAGAAGTGGAGACATTACCTTGTCCCACAGGAATGTGTCTTGTACAATGATAACCAAGCTTTACAATTCATAACCAGACAGGAAAAATTGAATCAGAAGCATGCAAAGTGGATTGAGTTTATGCAGAATTTTACTTTTGTCATGAAACATATTGTTGGGAATGCTAACAATGTTGTTGATGCATTGAGCAGGAGATGTTTGATTCTGCAGGAATTTCGGGTGAAGACCTTGGGGTTTGAACACCTTAAGGAAATGTATAGTGATGATCCATATTTCAAGGAGGCATACGAAGCATGCGTGAATCCTGTGCTGCGAGATAGGAGCCATTGGGCAGAGTATATAATTCAAGAGGGATTGTTGTTCAAGGGAAATCAGTTATGCATACCAAAATGTTCAATGAGGGAGAACCTTTTGAAGGAGAAGCATAGTGGAGGATTGGCTGGACATTTCGGCCATAATAATAGATTTGCACAGTTGAGAAGTTCATGCTATTGGCCAAGTATGAGGGAAAAAGTGGTGAAATTTGTGAACAGATGTAGAATCTACCAACATGAAAAAGGAACAAGACAGAACACTGGATTGTATCAACCATTGTTGATACCAGACAGGCCTTGGGATGCGATAAGCATGGATTTTGTGTTAGAACTGCCAAGAATGCAAAGAGGATGTGATTCCATATTTGTGGTGGTGGATATATTTTCAAATATGGCACACTTTATCCCATGCGAAAAGACCAGTGATGCAACACATGTTGCAAATTTGTTTTTCAAGGAAGTTGTGAGACTTCACAACCTACCCAGAAGTATCATCTCGGACAGAGACACAAAATTTGTTGGTCATTTTTGGAGAACATTATGGAAGAAGTTGGGGATGGATCTGTCCTTTATCTCAGCTTATCATCCTCAAAGAGATGGACAGACTGAGGTGGTAAACATAATCTTGGGAAACTTGTTGAGGAGTCTGGTCACTGAGCATCATAACTAGTGGGATCAGATTTTTCCACAAGCAGAATTTGCATACAACGACTCGCCAAACAGAAGCACTGGAAAGAGCCCATTCCAAATATTGTATGGAATTCAACCCAAGGGAGCATCCGAGTTGAGAGACTTGGGACATAGTGATATCAGAAGCGCTTGAGCAAAATATTTTGTTGCAGAAATGCAGAAGCTCTGTAGCCATATCAGAGGACAATTACAGAACTCTAGCCAAGAGTACAAGCGCAGAGTTGATAAACATCACAGAGAACTTCAATTTGAGGTGGAAGATCAGGTTTTGGCACATCTCAGGAAAGAAAGGTTCCCTAAGGGAATGCATAACAAGTTAAAAATGAAGAAGATAGGGCCATGTAAGATCTTGAGGAAGTTTGATGCAAACGCCTATGAGATTGAGTTGCCATGTGATGTGGGCATATCGCCCATATTCAACGTTTCAAACCTGTATCCTTACTGGAAAGATGACGCAAAGGGATCAGAAGATCGAGATAAGATTCAGTGGGAGAAACAAATGCCTATAGCAAAAAAACCACAAATGGAGAAGATCATTGATCAGAGAATTGGCAAGAAGACCAGGAGGAAGACCTATCTTGAATATCTGGTTAAGTGGAAGGGACACCCGACAGAGGATGCTAGTTGGGAAAATGAATTTGATATCTAGAAGCATGGAAAGTCGGTGCAGGAGCTCATGGACAGGAGTCCATGAATTTTTGTCCAGGGGGAGTATGATGCAGGAGCATCATCACCAAGCACGTGTGGCAAGACAACTTGGCGCCTGGGAATAATTTTGGAATCTCAAATGCTGGGAGTTACTACGAATCTTTTGGAGATGATTGGAAAAATGGAAGAAGATCATACGCTTGGGAGTGGATGATCACAAGTGATCTGGGAGTTTCACCTCGAATCTTGAATGTAACTGAACTTAGGTAGCAGTTAGAGTTTTTTTTGTTTTCCAAGTAAACGAGTAGTCAGGGGGAAGCCTAAGGACCCTCTAATATAAATAGAGGTTTTGTACACCCAAATGAGGCTATTGCGAGTTAGTAGGAATTTTCCGAGTTTTGAGTTATTTTTTTTATATTAGCTGTAGCCATTTACTTTTGGAATGAATATGACAGAGGAAATTTTACTCAAATGCATAGCACTGTTATGGTTTGTAATTCTCTATCATTGTGTTTTCATAAATGAATGAATTTTGTTATGAATGGATGAAACTGTGAATGTTAGTATAAGTTTCAATTGGCTCTCTTTTGTTGAGTGAGTGCAAGGTGTGCACATAGAATGCAAGGAGTGTGTGAAGGGACCTGTTTTGATTTTGAAGCTCAGAAGAGATATCATGAAACTTTCCCTTTACAAGGAGTGCAAAGCGACTGCTGCAAGGTGTGCACAGTCACCCGCAAGAACCAAGTCTTTCGTAAGAATCTGTTGCAAGGAGTGCATAGATTTGGAATTCGGCTAAGTGTCGAAGGGACTCCATAAGAGTCAAATATGTGAAACGCAAAATCTCGACTTGATCACAGTCGTTGATCAAAGGAAAGAGATGGACCGTCGATCTAGTACCATCGTTATTTTAGGTATTGGGAGAACGGAGGTAAGGAGACTCCCAAAGTCGCGAAATGTGAAACCCCAACTTAATCACAGTAATTGATCCAAGGAAATACCTAGACTGTCAATCTAGCGCTATCGGGAAATCGGGGATCAGGAGAATGGAGGTAAGGGGACTCCCAAATCCGCAAAACGTGAAATCATGACTTGATCGCAGTCGTCGATCAAAGAGAGTCGTGATTCGTCGATCTTATGCTCACAAATATCGAGAAATTAGGGATTGGGAGAATGGAGGAGAACCAACCCCCAAAGTCGCAAAACATGAAATCGTGAAACGATCGCAACCATCGATCGAGGAAAGCGCAGGATCATCAGATTTGGTCTTAGGGAGGATTCAAAAATTGGGAGATCGGGACTCAAGAGAATTGGATGACTTGGAAACAGAACATCTGAAGTCCCGAAGCATGAAGCGCCTTTTGTTAGGCGTGTGGTCACAGCCTGTGGTCGCGTGAGAGAAACTTGCGCCTGCTGCTTGTTCACATGACGGAGTTTCGTGAGAAGGACCTGTGGATAATTCTTGAATATCCTAGCAGAGAATCGAAGAGTTGTTCCAGCTCGAACATTGAGAAGATCCAGAGACCGGGAGGTCAGCAGACCCTGTTGAAGTAGGGGAACTGCATCACGATGCTTGAAGGCCCAACCCCTCGCTCGACATCACTTGAAGGTCACTTCTGGCTGGGTAATTCTATAAATTTGTTGTGCTGCGCCAGGATATGGGTCAAGGTGGATATCGATGTATGGTTCTATATGATGCTTTCCGCTATGGGAGGATGTTGGGAAGGGACTTTAGGCCTCCCCTTAGGAGGAAAAGGACCTCACAATGATTCATGTTTAGCATTTTCTCTATCCCACATGAACCCACAACTCACTCTATGGAATCCACCAATGTCAAAGTAGTTGACATGGTGATGTAAAATAAACTATGTCCATAATTTTCTAAGGAAACACAAATACATCTACCTATTATTGCAGGGAGGTTTGTCAAATACCATAAACCACCTATATATCCAATTGTCTAAAAATGATTGGAAGGTGCACCAATCCATACAAATACAACGTTATTTGTAGATGGTGTCTCTAATCTGGTTCTCAAGTCAATAAACAATGTCATCAGGTTTTGTTTTGAAATGTTGAAGTCTCTACCTTTGTTTTTATCTAGACCTATTCTATAAGATGTAAACATAGTGGTCATGTAATCATAAATGTGAGTTAATTTCTTTAATAAGAGATTAAAGAAAATTGTTATATGGATAGTGCAAGAATTTGATATTGTAAAGAAAAATTTCATTCAAAGTGGCATGCAAGTGAATGAGAATAGGATGGGCTTCGGCTCCTGATACGGCTGCGGCGCACGCTTTTTCTACCATTCCTGGGAGTTCCAATTTTATCCATTGAGCATGAAGGTGATCCATTCCTTAGAGAGTTGTTGCAGCTTTTGCTGCAATTAGGGTTTTGGCTTCGAATTCGAGTCCTTGAGCGGCTATGACTACGGCTATAAGCGCAGCTGGGGCTATCAGAAATGGTTCTCTTTTGTACATACTTATAGTCACAAACCCTTATAAAATCCCCGTGAGAAAATGAGTTCTTGAACTCAAAGTGGTCGAGATATCTCGTAGCATATTTCATGTCATCGTAATTCGTGTAGTCTGCAACTCCAGTCGTACCATTTTTGTCACGAAAGACTTGAGAAGAATTTATCAACAACAAGGATTAGATCTTGGTTAGATTACCCAAAAAACGTAAATTTTTCCTATGTTTCTGATTTACCAAGATCGCACAGAGCACACAGCAAAGAGCATACGTAGAAAGGGAAACCCTTTATGCTTTGTTTCTGATTCTCCGAGATCGAATAGAGTGCAAGGAAAAAAGCATACACATATTGAAAAGAGTAGCAATCTGAAAATAAAAAAATTGAAAATTGAAATAAAACTAAAATCTTATCTCTGTAAAAATTTAAAAGGGTGTATTCAAGATTTATGCCTCTCGATTTGACTGAAATGACCATATCTTGGGAAAAAGGAAACATTTTCGAGTGAAATGAAAAAGTGTTCCTAAATGAAATAATCACTTTGGATGCAATGGAACAGTCCTCTCATCCAAGGAATGTACGAAAATAGCAGAATCTAGATATGTGGCAATACGGCTTCAAGATCTCGATCTACAACTGAAAAGGGTCTTCAAATTCACTTCGATACCATGATCGACAACACAAGTATTCCAATAGAGGACGAACACCTTCAATAACCACTCACACAACCATATCAACATTTAGGACTAGCAGCTTTTGGGCACCCCCAACCCCACAGGAGTGAAAAATATAGATCATGGGGAAACCCTTCCCCTGTCTTTCCCTACTCCAAGATCCTCATCAATGGTCAATTTATTCCAATTTTGGATGTGTTTTTTGGCTTGACCTATAGCTGATAAATATTTTAGGGGGGAATATCACTTATAGTTAAGAAATATTTTAGGAGAGATGAAAGAGTCTGGGGAGCGATATCTTAAGGAAATGACACCTCAGGAAAGTTAATGAAAGGGGTGGGAGTCGATGACATGGGGAAGGAGGGGTTGTGGGTGTTTGACAACACAATTAATCCAAAAGAGGACAAACACCTTCAATAACCACTCACACAATCAGATCAAAAAGCAACACACCAATACTTTTATGTGGTAAAACCCATGTGGGGAAACATCCACGACCACAACCAACGTGCAATATGTGGTCATTAAGATCGAGGGAATATGATTCGTCGGATCACTCTATGTTGGCACAGGGGAAAACCTAGGGTTCAATGCTACAATAGCGCACCAACAAAACCCTAATTATCGGCCCTTTCGGCAACACCTACGAAGCAGATGAAGTCTCACCCGAGGTAGAGGTAGGGGAGGTTCTAAGACTCAGGTGTCTGCAACCTTAGCTGGGACACAGATCTGTGATTATATCACTTAAAGAGCACTTAGCACCGATCATTCATCTATATTCAACCCTTATTATACTTCGCAGAAAGCACAGAGCATCGCAGCATTCACTTAGATCTAAGGTATTTCAGCACTTAGCAACAGTAAAATAGATCAGATCTGGTAGATCAGCACTAAGCATCTTTATACATGTCAAATATAACATTCACACACATATAAGAAGCACAAAACATAATTAGATCTATCTAAATATATCAAAGCACTTAGCAAAAGAAGGGATAAACACATCAAGTCAAGGCACAAAGCATAACACACAGATTTGCGTGGTTCACCCCCCCTGGGGCTATGTCCACCAACTCTTCTTCTTTATTAGTGTCTTCACTCGGTTACAGCACAGAGCCACCAAATCCCTTCTTCGCATAGGACAGAATATCTGTGCAGCTCGCTAGATCATTCTTCCTTGCGCTACAGCACAAAGCCTCCCACAACTTCGTACAACGACTTGCACTCATCTCTGCAAGCCTCTTACAGTCATGTACAGAGCAACTCCAAAATCTATTAGCACTTAGATTACATCACATACACCTCTATATATTCTGATAGATTCCTAGATATCTATTTATACATTACAAAAGTGGGCCTAAGCATGGGTAAACCCACGGGACGACATCCCTTTCCCATTACATACTCCCAAAAACCCAAAAAGGACCCAAAAGTGGGTCAAGATCCCGTGATATCTGCTTCGCCTTGTGCTCCTCCTTTGACTAGTTGTCGAAGTCCCAAAATAGTTCAACATGACCAAGATTATCCCAAAACTTGGTCAAGGGCCAACAGGCCCCCAACACTCACATGTGACTCGTCCCAAGTCACTCTGGTCTGCACAATTTTGCCTTGAACACCTCGAGCTTGGCTCGAGCTGCTTCGACCTGCTACTTTGCTATGGCCTCTTGCTCGGTGAATTCCAAGATCACTATGTCATTTACCGGTCCTTCCAAGCCTTGCTCTATGGTGATGACAACTTGTTCGAGCTCTGTTCCTTGGCTTTCGATGTCGGAAAACAAGAGGCATGCCTTATCTTTCACAGGTTGGATTCATTGAGTGACTTCCATCACTTTGATCTTGATCATATGGATCTGTTGCTAAGTTGTGCGTTGTTCGTGAGATATTTTCATTCTATCTATTGCAGACAGGGCCTTCAGTTGCGCCTGTAGTGTATATGCATGTTGTTTTGCTTCCTGGAGTTGTTATTCCAGTGCCTATAATTCGGGATTCTGGTTACTTAGTTGCTTGCACTCCAAGGCAAGATCTTTTAATTTGTCAACTGCACTGCGAGCAATTGCTTCTCGTCGGTCTCTTAGCTCCTGAGGGGTCTCGGGTACGGTGCAGAGCTCTAGATCGGTGATGTGCTGCTGTATTTTCTGGATTACTTCTTCAAGTTGTGCCACCTACTATGGAACCCATTCCTCTGTCTAGACTTCGACGATTGTCACAGAGCGAAGTGCTCTGTTGACTAGTTCATTTATCTTGAGTTGCTCTACGAGAAACTATTCTTTGCTTTGTTGTAGCTCTTCTTTCTCTGTATCCCATTTTTCTTGGAGAGCAATCTTTTCTCGTTTTGAAGTGTTGCGTTGCTCCATAAGAACTCTCTGTACCTGTGTTAAATCCTGAGTGGCTTGCGTTGTTTCTTCCTAAGCTCGTCGAAGGTGAGCTTCGACTGAGTCGGTGATTCGGTGGATTTGAGCTAGCTCATCCCCCATTTCTGGTGTTCCTGTTGATAAAGGTGCAGTGGAGACTGCGCGGCTGGATAGAAGTGCATGTTGCACCCCTCGGAGCTCAGCCTCAATATGGTTATACATTTTCTCTTGCTTAGCCTCCTAATTTTCTTCTATCTCATGCGAAGCAACATTCAGGGTAGCGATGATGAAATTGAATTCATCGGCAGTGAGGACAATCTGGAACTTAGTCTGAGTTTCTTTTACTTTCTTCTATGATGACGATTTCTGGGGGAAACCTTTATTTTCTTCGAGGGGTCCTCCTCGTCTCTATGTGATGTTCCCTCACCTTTATTTTTTTGCGTGTCTGTCCCTTCTACCTCTTCACCATCACCCCCTTCATCTGGTGAAATGGAAGCAATCCTCTCTGAGGCATTGTCTACATCGTGAACCTCTTAAGCCTTCTTGGTCTTGCTCGGGCCTGGTGTATCCGGCACAGTTTTTGGGCTCTCAATGTCAGAGAGTTCCACGGGGTTTGTTGTAATGAGGAGGTCCGCTGACCATTCCTTGGTGATCTCTTCGAGGTCTTCTTCTGTCAACTTATAGTATGACTGCAGATGTTTCCTATGAGAATCAATGTGCGTTGTGATGTAAATAAAATGGCGGTCCGGGCTAAATTTCATCAAAGGCCGAAACCTGTAGAGATTATTCGGGGTCATGCGCGGTTCGGCTTGGATGGCTAGATTCAATTGATTGTAATAAGTGTGAAACACGACATTCAACTGCCATTGCATGTTCATGTTGTTCGAGTACCATAGGGTACTGAACTTCGCAGCTAAAGGTTCAAATGGCTCGATGTCTGGGAAGGTCGCACCTTCCAACATTTCCCATGCAATGAATGCGATCAGTATGAGAAGCTACCTCAAATGGAACTCATACCCTTGGTCTTGCACTTCCCTACAATCAATCTCTAGCTGGTTTACAATGTATTATGCCCAATTCATCTGTACACTCTCCACGCACTTCCCTGCGAGGTCGACTACGAATCCGGTCACTTGGGTGGAATGGTTCTTGCAAACTAATTTCCCAGCAATTAGTTGACAGGCTAGGTGCACTGCGTCGTTTTGGATAGAGACTACCTTGTAGCCTTGCGTTCCTTTCTCAACATCATCATATGTTTCTTTAATCTTCTGTGCTAATTCTCTCTCCGTGGTTTTTCCAGGATAAAAATCTTGGGGGTCAGGGCCTTGCATGCTTAAGCCCGTGATCTGATTGATCAACATCGGATCCACTGTTATGCGACGGTTTAACCATAAGTAACCTTTGTGGTAGCAAGATAGCAGCGACTTGATGCATGTATTCACCTAATGGTGTCTGCCAAAGTGTAGGATCTTCATAACATTTAGCAATGTGGACTGCGCGAGGTTATGGGTCCATGCCTGAGGGACGATCTATCAATCCAGCACTTTCCCAGTAACATGGTAAACGGGTCATTGTCCTCAATAAATTTAATAATATCAAAATCTTCTTTTGTCGAAGTTCCATTGGCATTCATAGATATCTGAGTGAGCTTTCCACATAGGTTTATCAGTTTCCCTCTGAATAACCCTATTCCTCCTAATGAAGGAATCATAGCACACATCACACAGTCAATGTCAAAGTCTCCTATTCTTGCCTCGATGCATTCTTTTTCTTTAAAGACCTCTGATAACCTAACATGTCGGTGGTCATTCAAGGTGTCTTTCATCTATAGTAATACCTTCTCTGATTCTTTCTGAGATTTTGTTGTTTCTAGAAATTCCTTAGGGTTCATATTCATTCCTTGAAGCTTAGCAATCATTCTAGGGAAATCCAACACTTCATGGTCCATAGCTTTGCAACAAAGACAACTAGGTCTTCCACCAGGGCATTCCTTAGCCAGATGGGTTGGTTTTCTGCAACTGTAACATAGGGTCAATCCTCTTTTTCTTTTAAATGATCCCCGGCCTCTCCTGTACTGCGCACTAGGATCATGGTAGCTAACCTGCAAAAAATTCTTTCTAGGATCATGCATCCATTTGTTAGTCCAAACATTCTTTCTATGCATAGGTATAACATATCTTTCACTATTCTTGTCAAATCCATTCATATCAAATATTCTTTCATCTATCAGTGCCCTAGTTTTCAAGCTAGGACAAAATCTATCAAACATACCTAGATCCATGCTTTAGAAACAAAAAAAATTCACTAATCTTACTTCTACAGAGCACAAAGTTTTCAGATCTAAAAACTTTTAACTATTCTTACCTTTATCAGAGCACTGAACCTTTCTTTCTTGGCACAAGGCTTCACAGGTCAAGTAGGATGTTGCGTACTAGGGCAACAGATCTATGCACGGAGCTTCCACGGTTTCAGATCGAATCTTTGCACAAAGCTTCTTCTTCTTTAGTTCCCAGCAATCACAATTTCAAGTCCCGGCAACAGAACCATTTGTTGGCACAGGGGCAGACCCGGGGTTCAACGCTACAACAGCGCACCAACAAAACCCTAACTACCTGCTCTTTTGGCAACACCTACGAAGCGGATGAAGGTATGAAGTCTCACAAAGATTATCCCAAAACTTGTTCAAGGGCCAACACTCTATGTTGAGAACATATTGTGACCGTCAGATTACCTAACTACAAATGCATACTAATGCATACTAAAGAAACACACTTTACTTAAAAACACATTAGACCAAGTTGATCTTAACTAACTCCTAAGTTTCTAAATATCCTAACAGGGTGGAAAAGAGAAAGCATACCGTGGATCAAGAATATCCATCATGGAAAGCGAGACTACGAGGGCAGAATTCTTATCCTCATTCAAAATTGAAGGGTTAAGACTTGGGGAAAGAGGTGATGTATCAGAGAGGGAGTCCCCCATCCCTTCTCGGAGTGTCACGAACTATTTTCTTCTTTGTTGATGTTGTATTCCTTCGCTTTGAGTCCTTCGTCGGCTTCGAAGAAGCTTTTGGTTTCCAGATTTTTCTGAATGGAGGCTTCAGAAAAGAGGAACTACTATACTATACTGGATGCATATCTTCTTAAATTTTACGAGTCAAATCGTTGAGTTGAAAAATATCTTTTCTCATAAATAAGAAATTTTAAATATCAATTTAATATTTAATTAATTTTTATTTTTATTTTATATAACAATTTAATATTTAACTAACTTTAATTTTAAAAATAAATTATTATTATGTTAGACTAATTTTTCATATTCAACGTTTAATTATTCAAACCGAATTTAGGGCAAATGTTATAGGAAAAAATGACTTTAGAGAAAATGTTCTCAGAAAAAATGACTTTAGAGCCAATGTTCTCAGAAAAAATGACTTTCCAACAAATGTTCTCAATAATTTCCTCGTTCAGATTTTACTGCAAGTGAACGAGAATAGGATGGGCTTCGGCTCCTGCTACGGCTGCGGCGCACGCTTTTGCTACCGTTCCTGGGACTTCCAATTTTATCCATTGAGCGTGAAGGTGATCCACGCCTTAGAGAGTTGTTGCGGCTTTTGCTGCAGTTAGGGTTTCGGCTTCGAATTCGAATCCTTGAGCAGCTACGACTACGGCTATAAGCGCAGCTGGGGCTATCAGAAATGCTTCTCTTCTGTACATACTTATACTCACAAACCCTAATAGAAGCCCCGTGAGAAAATGCGTTCTTGAACTCAGAGTGGTCGAGATACCTCGTAGCATATTTCATGTCATCGTAATTCGTGTAGTCTACAATTCCAGTCGTACCGCTGCTGTCACGAAAGACTTGAGAATACCAAACATCACCGGCTCGTTGCATATGCTCCTTCAGATCCTGCCACGAAGCCGATGGCGGTAGGCCAGTAACAACGACGCGATATTGAGATCGTCTGAACACTTCTCTACCACGGGCAACCTCCACTCGTAGGTCAGTAGATGAAAGTTGGCCATGACCAGCACGGGCAAGCTCAACTCGTAATCTGTTGCCATCAAAATTATAGCCATCACGACAACGAACAGCATCCTGTGCATCACAAGCATCCTCAAACATAACAAAACAATATCTCGGAAGAGTCTTCAGATCAATATCAACGATACGCCCATACTCGCCAAATAGATTTTCAACTTCCCTTTCYGTAATATTATCAGGTAGATTCCCCACATATAAAGTTCGACAGCTCATTGTTAACGCGTTAACAGTAACTGTAAAATCCTGGTTATGCGTAGAACTAGGCACAACACTTCTCCGGAAAGACCAAGTAAACTTATGAAGATAGTACCGAGATACTTATTTTATATCAGTACATTGCAGACGAAACTTGGAAATGTTGGAGAGTCTAACTTTCGAACTGTGTCAAATTTATAAATAGTTATAGAAGAAAGAACTGGTATGTATGTTTAACAAAGCCGACATCGA
>JZKD02S1517412.1:126177-176060 GCA_000966675.3 Picea glauca
CCCAACCTAGTGGAAGCTTAGTCCCCCATCACTCTTTCTTCATGGCCGATCTGCATGCAACGATGTTTATATTTTATTAATGATCTTCATAATTACATATACAAAATCAAGCTCCTGGCCTTTAACACCTAATCTCTTCGGCCTAATCACCAAATAAGCCTCCTAGCTTATTATACCTCAACTCACCAACCTACAAAACATGTTTACAATTTATTAATACAATTGGGGCTCGTCCTTGGGGATATTACAGTGGGAGATTTCCCCTTCGATGCATTTCAAGTTCTATTGCATTTCCGTTATTCCTCGACCGAGGTGCGCAATGGATTGATAGACCATTTCTTGGCCTATTTAAAAAATGGCGACGTTGAGGAATTAGATTCATATCAATACGAATTGGCATATGATTTTCTTATCATTCCTTTCATCTTGGCTAGTCATTCCTTTCAGCTTGGCTAATTCCCTGACCACATTAATGTGAATGATGTATGATATATTTTGGCCATTTAAAAACTCATTTGTGGTCGTATATCTGGATGAGATCCTCATCTTTAGAAAAACCTAGGAGGAACATTTGAATCACATTGAACAAGTCTTGGGCACTTTGCGACAACAAAAGTTGTATGCCAACTTGGAGAAGTGTTCCTTCAACATGTAGAGAATCCAATATTTAAGATACATCGTTGATTAGTAGGATGTGCATGTGGATGTAGACAAGATCCAAGTCATTTGTGATTAGTCATCTCAAAGACATTGACCGCGTTTCATAACTTCTTGGGCCTTGCCAACTTCTACTGCAAGCTTATGTTGGTTTTCTATAATATTGCTTGGACCCTAAGCCAAGTGACCAAGGGTGGAGTAAAGGACAATTTTGTTTGGGCCGCATCACAACATAAAGCATTCGAGGATTTCAAATTCCACCTCTTCTTAGCACCGATCCTTATTATGCCAGGCATGCAAAAATCATTTGAGATTGAGATAGATGCTTCAGATTATGCTATTGGTGCAATCCTCACTTAGCACATGCATCTGGTGGCCTATCGTAGTGAAACATTGTTTGATGTTTTTCACAAATACCCCACCTACAATAAAGAGATGTACTCCATTGTGCAGGCATGCAGACAGTGGAAACATTACATTATGGGGAAGGAAACAATCATGAACACTTATCATAGACCTTTACAATTCATGAAGACATAGGGAAAGTTATAGAATGACCGCCATCATAAGTGTTCCATGCACCTACAACAATTCCACTTGAACATCAAATACAATAAGGGAAACACCAACCATGTCACAGACTACCCTAGTTGACCCTCGCTTGTTGATCTAATGATAGTTCTTAACTCCTATGGGAATGAGATGTTTGGGTGGCCACAATTATACGATAGTGACTCTGAATTTTCTACCACCTATCAGACATTGAGCACAGAAAAACCAGTTCCAAACTTCCATCTCCAAGATGGATTGATATGCCATATGAGCCACCTATGCATTCCTTCAAGTGAGCATGCAAAGATAATTTGGGAATCTCATTATAGTCATACAGTAGGAAACTTTGGTGTGGACCAAATAGTGGTCGTACTTCAAAAGCATTTTTATTGGCCAAAGCTTCAACAAGATGTCTAAAGTACATCGGATCTTGCACTACCTGCACCATTTCCAAACCTTCCATCAAGAAAATTTGGTTATACACCCCTCTCCCTACTCTAGATAGGCCTTGGAAGTCCATCTCCATGGATTACATGTCCTCTCTGCCTTCAACCAAGCATGGGAATGACTGTGTCTTCGTGGTTGTGGATCGATTATCTAAGATGGAAGTTTTTTCACCCTATAGGAAGAGCATCATAGTTGATGCCATCACTAAGATATTCTTTGAATGTGTTTGGGTTCATTTTTGGATCCCACAGACCATTATTTCGAATTGAGACAATGGGTTTCTGAGTACTTTTTTTCCCATCCTATGGTCGATGATGGACACCAATTAGTTGACCAAATCAACTCCCTTCCACCCACAAATTGATGGAAAAGTAGAGGTAGTAAACATGGTGATTGTCCATATCTTGAGGATGCACAATTACAAACATCCACGCACATGGGATGAGAGCCTTCCTTATGTTACACACAAACACAACAAATCCCTCCACATCTCTTTTGGCCACAACCCTTTCAGGTGTGCTTGGGGTTCCATCCATTGGCCCCCATTACAACTACAAAGGAATATTCCTCCAATGCTTGGACTGAGGTTGATTGAGAAACCAAATTTGTTGAGAGGATATATCACATCAAAAAACAAGTTCATGATATTATGTATAAAGACAACACCAAGTACAAGCAGTGTCATGAACAACATTGGGTACCACACAATTTTTCAGTGGGAGATAAGGTATGGTTCCATTTTCATAAAGGCCACCTCACAAGACCACATCAGAAGCTCTTCCCACTTTGATACATGCATTGCACCATCACTAAGACTGTGGGGTGATAATGCTTTTTAAGTGGTTTCCTTTTCCTTAGCTTCCACCTAGTATTTAATGCGGAACTTCTTTGACCATATTTTCCACCTCTCCTTGACACTTCAGCTGCAATCGAGCACTTGGCCCCTACAGAACACAATCCTGAATTCATTGGATAGATGAAATTTGATCAGATCATGAACACCAATACAAAGGGAAACTATCAACAGAACATCCAACTCTATTGAGTCGTCAAAGTAGGGCTAATTCTTCACCAGGGAAAGTGGCTCACTAGGAGTCAGATTAAAAAAATGTTTCCCCATATGATGAAGGAAATTGACGCAATGGGAACCATTCCTTCCTAATGGGAGAGTAATGATCTAGGTGGATACTTGTGGCCACCCACCTGTTCCACTAATTCAGAATAGTTCCACATCTTGGAAATTTTATGCTTTTTTGGGTACCAAACTTCTGGGGGCGTTATAGGGACCTAAATGACATTTTCTTAGCATGAAAGTGCTTTCCTAAGATCTAAGGTAGATTCCAGGCCAAAAATAATGTGTACTCCTCGACTAGACCTTTAAGACGAGGTATCGAGTGCCCAAAATGGAGATCAAATGCAAATGTTGTTGTAACGTCCCCGACCATCAACCCACTCGTTGGGCAACGCTACTATGTGGAATAACACTTATACTTATATTTAATACATGCATATTAAATCTAATTAACATATTTAACTGAACAATACAGAGTAATCAAAAGACTACTGCTACATACAAAAGTAATGGAATTAACAGTAATTCATAACTGGAACGGAATACATGATAATATTACTAGCATCACAGACATGCATTTTAATTGAAATTAAGACAGATGCATATACTTATCTTTGAAACTGTAGTAACTCCACCAACCATGTGCATACCTTCCACGAACCTCCCAACCTTAGACCTCATTGCTAATCATGATCAACAGTGGGTCACCCCCGAGCTGAGACTAAGCTCCACCCTCGAGCAGGAAATCCTAGACTATGTTGGGGTTACAGGAAAACTGCACAGAGCAACTGAAAGGATTCTCTCCAAGAGCCTTCTTATGCCCACTACTCAGGACTCCCATTCCCCACATACCTGTTCTGCCCGGGAGTATACACCTTCACAAGCACATTCTATCAGTGCTTCACCTCCCCTTTGTTACTTGGCAACAAGCCAGACTAGGTATTCTCAGAGCTTCGTAGATGGTGTTGGACTCTCCCTCGAAGAAACCACTCTCAACGAACTCTCTCTCCTAGAGAGAGCTTCTCACAGGCCTAACAACCTGGTTCTTTGACCAGTTTTCAACTCAATTCCTGCAAGATCAGGATAACAGCAACAACAACAACTTTTGGCTAACTCACGGGTGATAGAAACAACGGGAAAATAGGGTATGAAAATCATAAATGAAAACAAGCCACTAAAACACAACACGATTCAGGTAACACTCGTTTTCAAGATGTGTGACAAGAAATTCACACATCCTCAAGAAAACATCACAGGCTTCGGATTTCAGAGTTGCGTGAGGCTTATAGAACTCAGACGCAGAGATTCCTTGGTTCAGACAACAGACTACCAAATGGAAGATGAACCCCCTCCATGGCTCAGTATTTGCGTTAAATTGCATGTTCCAGGGCCGACACATGTCACCCATGAGGCTGCATGCACTCCATCAGCATGTGTTCCCTTTTGCACATGTTCCCCCTTCCAGGAACTTAGGATAAAAACATACATTTCACACCACTTTGGAATAATAATAAATTATTATTCCCAAGGACTTAAGCCCCTAATATTAGCCCCTCTTTCCAACCTTTCAGCCCCCTTTTCCCTTACCCACTCTGTGGAAGCTTATTCCCCCATCACTCTTTCTTCGTGGTGAGTCTACACACAATGATGTTTAATCTTTATTAATTTTTTTCATATTACATATACAAAAACAGACTCCTGACCTTTAACACTTAGGCTCTCCGGCCTAATAAACACATAAGCCTACCAACTTATCAATACTCGACTCACCAGCCTACAAACATGATTTACAATTCATAAACATGATTACAATAGGGATTGTCCTTGGGGATATTACAATCCCCTCCCCTTATTTTTGCACTTTCCTCAGTGAAACTTTCACACAACATCAACAAGTTTTTTAAAATCTTCATAAAGATGTGAGTATTCTTCCCGCATAGCATCTTCATGTTTCCAAGTCGTGTCCTCAGAACCGTACCAGGTCCACTAGACCTTTACAATCCCTATGGCTTGATTCTGAAGCCGTTTTCTTTTCCAGTCCAATATGCGCACATGATGCACTTGCGGGACACCTTCTTGCTCCACCTGAACCACATTCCAATCGATTACATGATTAGCATCAGGTGTATATTTCTTAAGCAATGAAACATGAAACACATTATGTACATTCATCGATGCAGGTAATGCAAGCATATATGCAACTGGCCCAATCCTTTCTAGGATTTCAAATGACCCACAAAATCTGGCTGCCAACTTGGTGCAGTTTCCCAGCTTCAAGGAACTTCTATTAGGTTTTACTTGCAGGAAAACATGGTCACCCACTTTAAATTCTCTGTGGGTTTTGTTCTTATGATCATAACTTTTCTACTTGTCTTGGGCAACTTTCAAATTCTGCTTGATTTTTAGCATCTATTCTTCCATTTCTTTGAGCAAATTTGGCCCCACTACTGCCCTATCAACTGGATTATCCCATCTTACTAGAGTATTTCACTTTCTTCCATCAAGTGCTTCAAATGGGCTCATCTTCAATGATGCTTGATACCCATTGTTGTAGGTGAATTCTACCAAGTGTAGGTAGTCTTCCCATTTCGATGGTTTGTCCATCACATACATCCTTAGTATGTCTTCTATTACTCTTTTCACCCTCTTTGTCTGTCCATCAGACTCAGGATGATAAGTTGTGCTAAAGTTCAGATTTTTTCTGAATCCTTTAAACAACCCCTTCCAAAAATTTGAGGTAAATTTCGAGTCTCTGTCAGACATAATTGTCTTGGGAATTTCGTGCAAGCGTGCCATTTCCTTCATAAATATATTATCAACATTCGTTGCCTTGTGAGTAGTCTTTAACATAATGAAATATTCAGCTTGCATAATCTTGTCCACCACCACCATGATTGAATCATGTTGCTTTCCTGTTCTGGGCAATCCTGTGATGAAATCCATTGTCACTACTTCCCACTTCCACTCAGGAATGGGTAAAGGTTGCAGCAATATTGTTGGGTGCCTATGCTCAGCTTTAACCTTTTGGCATTCCATACATCTAGTGATGTATTATGCAATCTCTTTCTTCATACCTAACCAAAAGTAATGGCTCTTGACTGCTGCCACAGTTTTTTTATATCCAGGGTGCCCTGCATAAGGCACATTATGCATCTCATGCAAAATCAAAAGTTTCAAATCCTGGACATTAGGTACATAAAGTTTGTTCTTGTACAGAAGTATTCCATTAGTTTTCAATTTATAAATCTCCACTTTATATGGAATCTTGCCTTGTTGTAGCTTTGCTACCAAATCCCTGTACTGCAAATCTGCATTTGCAGCTTCCAAAATTCTGCTTTTAATATCAATCCGGTACATGCTAATGGTTGTAGCATGTAATTCATGTACTCTTTTGCTGACTGCATCAACCACTTTATTTTCCTTCCCTTTGATATGCTTGATATCAAAATCGTACTCAAAGAGAAACTCCAACCACCTACTCTGTCTAGCATTCAAGGTTGGCTGATCAAACACATACTTTAGACCGTTATGGTCTGTTCTCAGTTCGAACCTCCTTCCCATGAGGTAATGCCTCCACTTCTTTAAAGCGTGTACTATGGCTGCCAACTCCAGATCATGAGTTGTGTAGTTCTTTTCGCTCTCTTTCAACTTTCTGGATTCATAAGAAAATACGAATCCATTATGACTGAGGACTCCTCCAAGTCCTTTTTTGCATGTATCTGTGCATACCACGAAATCATCATTCGTATCTGCAATCCTCGGGATTGGAGAACTACTTAACAATTGCTTCAATTGCATTAGTTTCTTAAGTTCTTCCTCATATGGGTTGTCATCATCCGAATTTGATCCAAAAATTGAATGAATTAATTGCTTAAGTTCTTCCTCATATGGGTTGTTTGTCTGCTTCGAGCTTGCCAATGGAAGGTTCTTAGATGATTGTTTCATGGCAGGATTTTTCTCTACGAGAGCCAACTTTGCATGCATTGAATCTCTTGAAGCACATGTAGTCGACACAACCCTCTTAGATTTAAGAGATGATGATGCCCTATTTTGGAAAGTGTTCGACTGTATTGCATGTACGGAGTGTACCATCTTTCCCCGCAATCAAGCAACCACCTTTGAAATTGTCTACGAATGTATCTGGAAAAACAACAATTCCTATAGCTCTGTAGAAAATTGAGCAACTGATTAAATGGTTCAACTCATCTAACCTCGAACACTCCTATCTTCAGCTTTGGATAAAAACAATTTAAAGAAACACATAATATTTCATTTTATATGAGTGAGGGAATCTTTATTTTCAAAATGCCAACACGATACAAGTCTCAATAATAATAATAATATAATTTTAAGGTCACACTGATATTTACATACCCTGCCTTTTTGGATTTGAACTTGAAACTTTTTAGGAGGAAACACATGTTCTTAAACATGAAATACAATCATCCTTTAAATCTCATAAAACCATAATGTCCCACCTATTTCTATAGAATATTATCAATATAAACTTTAACATAAAAACCAATTAATATATAATTATAATAACATTAATAATTTATTTTTAAGTGAATTGCTGAAGTTTATGGTATACATACCCTACCCTACCCTACTCCCCTCATGATTTGAACTTCTTACCTCTAAGGAGGAAACACTTGTTCTTAACCATTAGACCCACTAAATAATAAACAATAAAAGAGAAATATTAAAATATGGTATTAGAAAGGAAAAATGTCACATCCAAGGGAAACTAATTCACCAATATTAAGTTATTTGCAATTTAGTTTTGTACTTTGACAAATTAGTCATCATTAGATTTGATAGTTAACATTATTCATATTGGTACCTATGACATGTTTGAGGTTTGGTAAATATATTGTTTAACATAAATTAGTAAATATATTTGAAGAAGATATAAGTTTTGTAGTTTTTTTCTAAAGGTGGTAAAATCTATAATAATTTAATTGTTAAGTGATATTGAGGATAATCATTATTGGTTATTATTTATAATTTGGGTTGATCCATCATTGTTATTTAAAAAAAAATGATGGCACTTGAAACGATTCACTCGTAGTTTGCAAGGGTGTAGATTTTCACTTATACTAGAGGCCTCTACGTCTTGGACCATTAGTTTGTGTCCTTACATTGAAGAAAGACAATCTCTTATCCTATTAGAAGTAGTTTTAAATATTAGTCCAAGACTAGAAGTTGCTTCCAACTTAAATAGTATCTACAAGAAATCTAGTTTCCCTTTTGGTCATAGCCAAAACTACCTTGAGTGAAGTCTTGTTCTTTTTAGTAACATCTAGCCATAGTACCATACATGACACCAAATACTACCCCTAATTACAGTTTAAACTCTTGTGCAAGAGGTAATGTTAGCACTAAGTAAATTTCCTAGGCTGAAAAGACAACTTACAAAGGTAACCACAAAACCACTTTAGAACTAAAAAATAGACCTTTCAATTCAGAGAGGGATCTCTCTTGTCACTTGGTCTTTTGGAAGATGGATCTTCTTTAAAGGTTTAATGACTAGGTTTTGATTTTGATGGAAATATTTATAGGGTTTGCTGACAAGAAGGAAAGGAACATGTTGGGAAATGGAGTCAACTCTGAAAACAAATGAAACAATGTTTGGTAGGTAGATTTCTCAAGGAAGCAAAGGCAAGGTAGGTGGTGAACTTTTAGTTTTTTTAATATGTTGTGATAAGATTGAAGAAGGAGGAAAACATATAACATCAATCAGAGCACCATAAGAGATGAATTCTGATGAGTTAAGAAAGAAAACATAATTTAAAATTGCTTAGATCTAAAGCAACATTTAGATGAATTTCAGACCCATTAACATCCAATTTTAAAGATATGAAAGGTTGCAGATGAAGATATAGCAAACTAGAAAAACATACATGAAAGGGGGCACATACTTCAGAAAATCACCACATGAATCTTTGGTGTGAAAAAACTTTGGACATCTCCACTTGTATTCATTCAGATTCAAAAATTATTACAATGATCAGTACAATTTGTCCCTTTGTGCTTCTGCGAAAACATGAAAAACTACAATATGTATACAACAATTTTATCCATTCTGTTTGAACCTATTAAACTAAAAATAGAAAATTTCAGTTCACAAAATCTCGGATTTGCGGATATTTCTGTAGTTTGGTCCTTTATCTTTGTCCTTTGACTTTGATTGTATCTTCCTTTGATTTACTTCCTTTTGGTCGATAGTTGGAAATCATTTACTCGGTCCTGGGAAATTACATTTGGTCTTACCCAATTTGACTATTTCCTTCCATTTCAATTCAGAAGAAATCTCATAATCTTCCATTTCCTTCATTAAAATTTCCAGGTCAATACAAGTGGCATAAGACATGACAAGTAGACCAAGTTTGATTGTCTTAAACTAATTTAAAATCTCAAAATTGTACTCAGTTTATCAACTAAAGTAGCCCCTTTCAAACCCTCCTCCAGGGTTTCAAATTTAGAGTGGTTCATTCTTGATTGAGTCAAGAGTGCATTATATTCTTCTTGATCATGCAACTTACCTTTACCATCCCAGAACGATGGAATGCCCTTTATGAACAATTCTTCAAATAAATTCTTGAAATTTTGCACACTTTATTCCATTTGTATTTCTTTATTCATAACTGATTTCAAAAGGTCATGTTTTGCAATAATTCTTCTGGCCCAAATAATCAATATAGTTCTGTCTTTTACCCCAATGGTCTAAAGATCTGTAGGAGGAACTGATTTGAGAATATTAATGTCATTTTTTTCCCATTCGGATGGATTTTTAACTAAAGTCTCATTTACAACAGTGCATCTATGTGTGGTTGTGATTTCTATGTTATCTTTATCATTTACAAAATTCAAATATGATGTAAATTTTGCAGCCTTGACAGCTATAGAATTCCATATGATATGTTTATCTCCTTGCAACAAACTTTTACCTCTCAATATTGAATTCAATTTATTAATCTTCTCCTACAAAACTGCCTTTTCATTTTATATTATCCAAGTTGCTTTGAGATACATAAATGGGGGAAATAGTGATATCAGGATCAAATACATATGCATCTCTGCCAATTAGGGCTTCCCCATTACCTTCATGGTCTTGCTCTGCTATTGACAATACTATGAGATCCATAACGACGAGATAAATACCTAGAAGTGAAATGTGATGGTGCAAATCTGGGCTGCAACAGAAAAATGGAGGTCACAACAGTGTTCCAACGGTCCCTAAGTTTGAAAATAATAAAATAAATAAAAATGTCAAATCGACATTTATACTTTTTTACTTTGTGGAGATGTGGATTGGTGGTTTTGGAACAACCCATTTGTCATTCCACAATCCACCCGACACTGACACATATACTTCAATGGAAACCATGGTTTGCACTGCAAGAGCTCTCTTTAGAATTATCCCCCACACAACTTCAAACTGCGCAATGCTTCCTGGACATCAATTTTGATGGATCATGATCAAAATTATTTCAGTCCCCATCTAATTAACCTTTCCGCCAAATTTAACTACTTTATGTCATCTTTAAACTTCCTGCCAATTTGCCATGCCTCCAAACCCCTTAGTGCATTTGCTAATTTTAGAATCCTCACTCGAGGACATAATTTTTTTTATTGTTGTCTAATAGGTAACATCTAGTGTAAAATTAGCAACTAAAATATGTTTTCAATATTCTATTACTATATAAACAATTTAAAAACTCTTTGTCGTATTTCTTATAAAAGATTAACTTATAGATTCAAATATATAGATTAAAATATGGATGGTGACATATATTGTTTGGGGTTGTGGTGAAGTTACGTTAAACCTATTGTCTTGTGGTATAATTTGTGCTATCAAGTTGTGATCTCCTTTCATGTGGTTCTTGTGAAACCTTCATTACTCGATGCATACCTTGTTTGTATAGTCAATGATACATGGAGATTTCAATGTATATAGATAATTCCAAAAATGCCACATCTATTTCTAGAAGTATCTCTATACATTTAAATTTCCCACAAAATTTTCAAATCTAAGACACGTAGGATTATCAATGCAACACCATTTTATATCCCCGAACACAATCCATATTGGTATGAATATTCATGATGTGTTCAATGACATGTATCCTCTTCCTGGAAACATACATTGAAATAATCAAGACACTGCAATGAAAACTCTTTATTGTTGGACAAAAATGGGTATTCTTGTTGGAATATGCATTGGCGCGCAGTGGGTAGACCCCAGATTCAACGTTAATTCACCAACAAAACCCTAATATATTGGCCCTTTCAACATCACCCACAAGCAGGTAAAGTCTCACCCGAGGTATATATGGAGACTGCAGGAACCGGATTTCCACGGTCATGAAGGGATGGGAGGCATTCATGATAACCATTATACTTAACATTAATTCATTATCCCATACATCATGCGCGCAGAATCGACAGAACCAATAACATATTCATATTAACCATTTATACATTATGTGTGTGCAATAAAAAGAATAGTAAACAACACATCACAACATAACATAACAAAGAGAAACCATATTTAACATGGTTCACCCAAGATGGTCTATGTCCACAAAGGTCGACTTCTTATATTATTATTCAGAATCATCCCTTACAAAATGTGCACACTACGCTCATACATGATATCTCAAGTATACCCCAAAATGACCTTGTCATTCGCGCATACAATGCACACTTAGCTCTTGACTCATACCCAACTCCTCATCTGCTCATACTCCACTTCTTTCTACCCAAAAACCCTTACATATTTATACATTTACATTAGGGCTTAGCCTGTCAAAAAGGACCAAAATGCCTAACGACTTCTAACTAACTTCCTTCTTCCACGTGCATTGATCCTGAAAATGTGCTAACTGCATTCCTTCTTATGTGTGTGCTCCTACACAATTTCAAAAGCTTGTCCCAAAATGTCTATCCCAACAGAACCCAAATACTCACATGTGTCTCGTCCCGAGCCACTCAGATATGTTGTTGCGTTCCCTTTAGTGTCACAACGAGTTTCTCAAAAGTCTCTTTTGTAGTTGTGATATTTTCCTTTGCTTACACTTCTTGCACCATTTTTTTTTTATGTTGTCCGCACAACGATATGGTTCTTCAACTTATTTGCACTGTCCTGCACTGCTTGCTTCACTATGCTCTGTTCTTCCACAAGTTCTTTTGTCACTCTGAAAGATTATTCTTGTAGTGGCTCCAACTTCTATGCAAGATTCTGTTGTTCCAATCTGATTTGGTTTATTTTTTGGTTCATCTGTCTATTCTCAATAATTGCAGTCATCCACTCTATTGGTGGCATAGTGTTCATTGTATCTTTGATCTTTTGTGCCTTCTCCTGGGCAGTCTGTAGCCTTTGTTCCAATGCTTGTATCTTTGCATTCTCCACCAAATGATTCCATACTTGTGTGCTTTCTTCATACAACTTCACGCATTCTTCATCCAAACTCTTAATGCTTTCCACTGTCATCACAATTGTCTTCTCCCTTTGATCTCTTTCTTCGGGTGGAGTACTTGGTGTTGTGTACACTTCCAAGTCTACAATATTTGCATGAAATCCCTGAATTGCTTCATTGATCTTCATAACTTTCTCTTCCAATGGAGTATCTAGTTCCATTGGTATCTTTGGGAAGTTGTTGTATACTACCAACACCGCGTTTTTCAATCTTCATACTCTCTGTTCAACATCATCCCACTCTAATACTAGATTATTTTACTTTGCTTGTAATGCATCATTATCTGCAGCCACTTTAGCCAACTCCATTGACGTTGACTCTGCGTGCAACTGAATTTCATGTGTTACACTTGATTGCAAGCTATGCAATACATTCATAGGTAGTTGTGATAGCACTAAGTCAATATGACTTAATGATTGTGCTTGTTCCTGCATCTCTGCCAATGGATACTCTAATTCTCATGATGATATCTTCATTACTCCACGCTTTGTTGATGTTGAAAGTTGTGACTCTGTCATCTTGGCTATACACTTAGTTTGTTTTTCTTCTCATGTTCTGACTGGCGCTACCCTTGTTTATTCCAAAAGTTAGCGTAGTGTTGGTATATGTTCCTGCACAGTCATATGCATCTCCTCCTTTTTCTACGTGTCTCGTAGAAATGCTTATTTCGTTACTTCCTTCACTTCCTTCATTTGATCTCTGATTTTTTCTAAGTCCTCCTTAGTCAAATATTATATCGGTACTAGCTTGAAGGCTTTCATCTTCTTATTCTTATGTGTTGATTGCTCCGTCGGACATTCCTTCCTATTTTCTCCAATATCAACCTACACAAAAACAATTTTATGATATAAACTAATCATCTGGGCCATTCTTTCACTCACATATGTGAGATCTAAAAGATTATCTACCTTTAGAGTAGAACATCAATGATGAGTTATCTGGACCATTCTTCTCAAGCAAGGAAGAATGATTGTCCTGATTTCTGAGCCTGGACCATTCCTCACCCTGGGCCATTCCTCCGACACTAAACAAAGTGTAACCTGGAGAGAATGAATCTTCCCTAAGGAACGCTTGTCCCTGATTTCTGAACCTGAACCATTCCCCACCTTGGGCCATTTCTCCAACACTAAACAAAGTGCAACATGGAGAGAATGAATCTTCCCAAAGGAATGTGTGTCCCTGATTGTTGAACCTGGACCATTCCCCACCCTGGGCCATTCCTCCGACACTAAACAAAGTGCAACCTGGAGATAATGAATCCACCCTAAGGAATGATTGTCCAAACCATTTCCCCTATTAACCACAAATGGAAATGGTTGTCCTGCACCAACCTCCAAAACAGACCATTCCTCATGTTAACCACAATGAGAAATCGATGTCCGGCGAGGTAGGCCAGTCTTCTTGAGTAACCCTCAAGAAGAGAGACTTCCCTAGACCACTCCCTATGTTAACCACAATGGGAAGTCGTTGTCTATGGTACATCAGCGAACTAGACCATTTTCCAAACTGGAAAATGTATGTCCGTCAGAAATCTCAAACCACTTTCCAAACTAGAAAGGAACTGTTCATCCTGGACTATTTTTCGAACTGAAAAATGATCGTCCATCAATCAATAATATATTAGTTCTCCCTCCCAACCTGGGAGTCATCTCTTCCTTTTTCAATAAGGAAGTTGTCTCCATGAGCTCCAACTTGAGTATGCAAACTCTTTCATCTTTGACAGAAGCTTTTACCAAAATGTTTGCTTATTTGCTCATCTGTGGAGATATGTATTGGAGAACCACTTTCTCATTTATGGACTTCATTATGGATAATATAATGCTTGATTTCAAATGTACTTTAGTCTAGAACATTGGTTTTCTCTAAAGGCTTCATGTAGCTCTAGTCAACAAGGTATAACATTATTGGTTTCCTCTTGGTTTTTGCTAGCTCACAACATCGTGGCAAGGGTCAAACTGGAACATATCTACATTGTGGAACTTCTTCTATTTATCATGAGATATTTGTCATGGATTGGAAATCCATCATTATGATCTTCTGAATAATCATTCTAATACAATATCTTTGTTATAGAAAATCTTCACCACGCTTCCGCTGTGCATTGGAGGTTCACCACCAAGTTGTCTTCTTCCATCTGCACACAAGGGTCTCTTTCTGATATACCTCAAAGCCTTGAGGTTTCTCTGTATGTAAGATCCAATCCATGGATATTGTGAATGATATATTGGCTCATGTAGAAGTATGTTTGGTTTACTGGAACAGGTAATCATCATAGTCTTCTCCCTCCATCTTGGAGAACCTCTTGTTCTGGATCTTGCAATGCTTGTATACATTGTTCTTCATCACAACTTTCAGTTCCTCTGCTTGATTTCTTTTAAAGTGAGTTCATACAATGGTTGGTTGTTCTAGATTTTCTTTCTTTCTTGGATTCTTTCATGTTCTTCCTCATGTTTTTCTTTAGCTCTTGGGTCCATGGAGTTTCTTATAGATTCCATGCCCTAAAGATTCCATTTCTTTCTTTCATCATAGGATCACGGATGTGGATGGACAACCAGGGATACTTTAAGGCTACTCTTCGAAGAAGACTTCTTCTGAGGACGAATTGAACACGTACTACCTTTCATGGCTGCTACCATGGATATATACTTCATCATCTTCAATGGATCATAGGATTAGCTCCCTCCTAATCCTTGCTTCATGTATGAGTTCATATAATCGGCTCCTTTCGTCTAAAAGAGTCCATGCTTCCATCTCCATCCTTATTTTCTTCTATAATATATAATTGGCTCCCTTCATCTAACAGAGTCCACGCTTTCGTCTTATTGTCTTCTACAAAACGTCATAAGTCTTTCTCCAATTTCCTCTTGATTGTTGACTTATTTATGTCTTTGCTTCTTCTAAGTCTCTTCATGATTGATTCTGATTTCGGCTTATCTTGTAATAGCTTCCACATGATTTTTTTGATGTGTTTCATCCTTTCATGTGTATTATCTAACTTGTATAATGATATCAATCCTTATCTTGTTGTTCTTTTATAGGTATAGTTTTTCTTGGAACATATTATCTTCTAAGAGATAGATATGCAAGATATGTACAGAGACTATGCAAACAAGATATGTACAAGAAATCAGAAGAGTATTGTTACCTTCAGAAGAAGAAGTCTCTTTCATCCTTCTTAGTCTTCTTTGTAGGTTCCTTTTCTTCAGCAACTAATGCTTCATGTTTCTCCTTCCTTTTCTTTAGCTTGGGACAATGATTCTTGTAGTGACCATACTTTCGACAGTTGAAGCATTGTATTTCTGAAATATCTTTCTCTTGATTTGTCTTCATCTTTGAACCAAACTTCCTTTTGTTCCTAAAATTATTGAATCTTGTTGTGAAGGCTTGATCATCGTACTTATTTTGGGGTTTCTCTTTTTCACTAATCCTTGATTCTTCTTGATCACAACAAGTCCAAAGTTCTTCAAATGTCAGATACTCCTTCCTTGTGTTCATGCTTGCGGAAAATGCATCCCACGTCTTGGGAAGACCATTGAGTACTGTGTTTACCAATTCCTTCTCTGAAATGATCTATTCAATAGCTTTTAGTTGATATCTCAACTGAGAGATATTCAAAATGTATGATGTTATGTTGTCATCATCATTCATCTTTATGTTGCGGAGCTCATTCTTCGGACTCATTATTTGCCCAATGTTTCTGACTGAAAAAAGGTTTGTTAGGGCATCGTACATCTTGTTCGATGAGTCTAGGTGGGAGATGTAGGGTATCAAGTGGTATTTTATAGAGTCCACTATGATACTCATGGCATTGATGTCACCATCTTTGAAATTCTCCATAACTACAACGTTCTGCAGTTCCTTCTCTTTTCCTTCTTCAAACTCTGGTTTCATGATCTTTCCTTTCACGATATCCAACAATTTATTCTTGGCAAGGATGAGGTCAATCCTTGTCTTCCACACTCTGAAGTTAGAGGCTCCATCTAACTTGTTTTCTGACTTCATAGAGTAATTCATGGCTGCTTTGACTTGGTCAACCCTATATTTGACCAAAAACTCAAACTTGACGTCTTGGCTTACTGAGAGTATCAGGAGATGCACTAGGCTAGGGTGCACTAATCTATCCAGAGATTAGGTCAATCCCTTCAATTAAGGTGCCTCAATGAGAGCTTTAGGGTTTCTACAACTGCACCTTCTAGTAACCCTAGTGGCAATGCTTTAGTAACTTCTCCTGCTAGAAACCCTAGCAACAGTTCTTTAACGAGCTTAGTATCCTTACGGCTATGCTTCCTTCCAGTGGTTAGACTGAATGAAGGAGGTGTGAGCCCATAACCTGTTAGAATATAATGGATGTGCTCGTTTTACCATTGACAATATCACTATTGTCACCCAACCATAGGCCGAAGCCACCCTCCGAGCACCTTAACCTTGACAGAGAATCACTCTGGAAGCAAACCCTAGGCTATATAGCCAAACAAAGGGTAGCGCACCTTTCACCAGGGATAGTGCACCAACAAGAGTTGATCAAATAGTCCAAACCCTAACCAAGAGATAGTCCAGCCAAAGTGTAACTGCTAGTTGCAGCAGCTGCAACACAAACTCTCCTCCAAACCTATGCACAAACTGGGCAACTGCAGTGCGTACAAGTGTTGCTCTGCAATTCTGAGAAGTGTGTCAAATGAGAGACTGGCACCCTGTATTTATACTAATTCTGGCTAATTGCCTGGTCCGACTTATCATTCTGGGTATCTGTCTATTCAGTATATATTATTTCTTCTGGCTGACTTCTTCTCTTGGAGGATAATAACCTAATACCAAATATCCTCTTGAGCCAACAAGTCTTCTAGGGTTATTAGCCAACTCATTAGGGTTTCTTCTTGCTTCCCGAAATATTCTATTCTCATCAGGTTTACACGTGGAGGTAAATACCTCCCGCAGCTACCATAATATCAACACTGTGCATGTGCTTCCTTTAGTGAATCTACGCATTTCAATTTTTGACCCAATTGTATAGTTTTTTTCCTTTTGAATGCATTTTGGTGTTGTAGGTGGACTAATTGTTGATGGCATTGATGTGTTTCTTTAACCTTTTGCGTGCAATGTTGCGGACGATTTTTTAGTGATAAGAGATGCCCCCTAATGTGTGAGTTTAGGAGCATATGTATAGTTGAAATACATCAATGTTTCTTTTGTTGAGAGTGCCATTGTAATGAAGAGTGAAGAGAGGAACTGCAAGAGTGAGGGAAAACTGTGGGACCCAAACCTTTCTCTAAGGAGAAAAAAGAAAATATGTGTACAAACGAGGCGTGCATGCCCCATGCTCGTGTCATGTAACTAAAATGTGATATTGTAACTGAAGATGTATATTGATGTAGATAATTGCATTGCCCTCGGGGGTGGTTGATAACAGCAAAGGGAAATTATGAATGGTGAACGGACTCTAAAGTGAGGTAAGGATGACTGTAAGAATTTTCGATGACTCGTTGGTATTGATGGCCTAACGAATTCATAGGTCTTCGGCTAGTATGAAACAACTACAATAGTTTCATAGTAAGACCCACCGTAACATGAGAGTTTGTTGAATTTGAATGTTATGGGGGTCAAAGGAATTAGAGAGCAATGATGATTCTCTCTATGTCGTCCGAGACTCCTCATTATAAAGGTAATGAGAGTCAAGATATTGTTGCCCTTCTGGAAACTGTGTTGATGTTGACAAGAAGGGAGACATGACTCCAAGAATCAAAGGGCTTCATGAATTTCACTGAGATGATATCAGGTACTGACGGGTAACATGAATGAAGTCGAGGTGCGATGAGACTCAAGACTACCCTTGGTTGGGGAATTTTGAAGGGGGATTGGCAGCAACCGTAAAATTGAATCTAGTGTTAGGGGGACAACTAGATATGGGGTTAAATTGTGCCAGAGGCTAACAAAGTGGACAAACTCAGAGATCATGGGTACATGGAATTGGGATACTTGGGGTTCGTGAATGATGTCGGAATGAAAAAAGAGGGGATGCCCCAACCAAGGGCGACATCGGTTTCTTTTCCAAGGAAAAAAGAATGTCATCAAAGGTGACGACGAAAAATCTAAGTACATGTTGGAAACAAAGGCTTTTTACATTACCAAAGAAATAAAGAATAATTTGGGTTGAGTAGAAAGATATAGAAATAGGTGCCCCAGTGAAAGATGGCTTGGCCTGTTTTAGGGTGCAAGTTTGTAAAAGAAAGTTGGTGGAGGGTGGGGGCCCCATGGGTGGGTTTCTATATTAGGTAAATGGTTGGAGGACAATCTGTGGATGGGAAAACTGATGGTGGATGAGATGGAGCGATAATGATATTGTGGAGGTGCAGTCAATAAAACCAAGATGATATGACATGGGAGTCCATTGGGAAAGTTAGCAATATGATGAGAAGAAGTATGGGGTTCATTCTCGGAAGTGCATAAGACTATCAGGAATCCCATCCCTAGGGGTGCAATCATCATGAGTGTCAAGTTGCCAAGGGGAAATATGAATGGGACAACTCATGTGGGGCAGAGTGCTACTAGGTGACAATACCCAAATGTAGCATAGGCAAAGGTTTTGTAAAGCCAGATGTAAGGACCCTAAAGGTAAATTTTAAAGGGTATGACTAAGAGATGCAATTGATTTATAGAGGGAATAATTACATGTCAGTGTCGAACATATACCTGAAGGGGATGTAATCTTGAAGAACAAGTATCTGCACACATGAAAATCAAATACCCGACGTGAACAATATCTGATGATAAAGAACATATAACAACTATTTGATAAAATTGAACATGAGCATGCATACCTGAATGTGATGTGAAAAAAATGTCCCTTTGGGGCCAAGCGTAGATTATGACCCAGGGAATGTGACTGTATAGATGGTGGGACCAGGATCCCATGGTGGAGAACGGATTGGAAAACAGAGGCTCTGGGCTCCTGTAACAGAGTGTGGAAGTTTGGGAAAAAGGGGCTATATATGGATGGTGGACCCACAATGCCACCTCATTTGTACCTGTCACTGTAGTTGAATTGAGGAGCTTTTTGTGAGGAGATTTGGAGATTGTAGGACTATGAGGCTACCAATCTGGGAGTGGCGAGAGACAGGTTAGTGGTCCTATCTTCCTGTATGTAGTGAATTTCCTAGTTTGTAGGTAGGGGTTGTACGTAGGGTCGTACAGGGTTTTTTTTAGGTAGGTGCCCACTAGTGCACGATAAAAGGAAGAATACCTCCACACATGTGCACGGGTATAGTCCCTTTTCTAGCACATAATGTGCGGATGTGATTGACATAGTCACACATGTGAGCGCGAGGGATGGGCAGACAGGTGCATAGGTGATGCACGCATGTCTGACTGAAAGTTGTGCATGAGTATGTAGTTGTTTCTCCGACAGGTACGCATTAGTGCGCAACTGTGCAAAGAAAAGGTGCGCACATGTGCATACCTGTCTAAGTGAAAGACGTGCACTGTGGGTAAGGCTAGGGGTTGTAATTTTTTATATTTTGATGTTTTTTCCTGGATGATGAGGCTGATCAAGTGTTTATGTGTGGATGCAGGTGATCAGCATATTATGATAGCACGATGTCGGTGCACTGGAGAGATCATGATTGGGACCATCTGTGGGAGGTGGTGAGAACACAGCCAAGTGTTCAGAGATACTTGGCAGCCTGCAGGCTGCTCAAGTTCTTCAACTACCCTCTGATACAGTCACAGGAGTTCCTACTTCAGTATTTGATTGGGATGTGGAGCACTGATCTGCAGTGCTTTATTGTTAGAGGGGAGCAGCTCACATTCTCGTCCATGGAGGATGTGTATTTCTTGAGGGGGCTCCCATTCTGTGGGATGGCCCTTCCTATCAAGCCCCAGCTATCAGGGGAGGATCGAGTGGGTGACTTGGTGACTTCCCACTGCATGGGGCTAAACCCAATGTCGGGTTCGGTCATCTGTATTGAGGCGATTGATTATCTTTTGATAGAGTGCATCATCGCTATGGTGGTGAGGATCTACGGATCCTTGGGGACTCAACGGATCACTGGGGGTCAGCTGAGGATAGTGGAGTGGGTCTGGATGGGGACCTTTTTTCATGGGTTGTTCTTCTGCACACCAAGATGATGGGACAGGTGAACCGAGAACTAAGTCCCTTCCAGTTGGGCCTCCACCACTTCAATCCTCTTCCAAAGGAAAGTTCATATAAGAGAGACAACAAGGTTCTCCATCAAAGAGGGAAGAGCTTGGGGGATGAACAATGTGTTCAGACTTAAAAGGACAAAGAGATGCAGACTCAATATGAAGTGAATAATTTCTCTAGAGTAATTTTGCTCTCAAAGTTGAATTCTTCTACCTTCTTCCATAGCTTGGATATGGCCCATTTATAGCCTTCAAATGGAACTAAAGGGACGAGTGAGAATGTTTCTAGTATATGGAAGGTCAAGGATCATGGATCTCGTGATGTGACATGGAAACCCGACACCATTTTTTAATTTTGGGCACAAAACCCAATGTACACGAGCTGGAAAAGGTGTCTAGGGAAGTTGTCAGTGACAACTGTGAGGGCTCTCTAGTATTTTTCTAAGGAAATTGATATGCATCTACCTATTATTGCAGGGAGGTTTGTCAAATACCATAAACCACTTATCTATCCAAATGTCTATCCATATAAATACTTCGTTTTTTGGATCGTGGCTCTAATTCGGTTCTCTGGTCAATAAACAATGTCATCATGTCTTGTTTTGAAATGTTGAGTTCTCTAACTTGGTTTTTATCTAGACCTATTCTATAATATTTATACATTCTTGCCATGTAATCATAAATGTGAATTAATTATCCATATGAATTTGTAATGGAAGATACAATGGTGTCTAGGGAAGTGGTTAGTGACACTCGTGAGGGCTCTCTACTAAGGGCTCTCTAGTATTTTGTAAGTCTTGAATAAGGGTTCTATGAGATATCAACCCTACATCAATTTCCATGTTTATGTTTTAGGGTTGTGAGTTGGAGTTTGATGTGTCTTCCTATGGTGATATTGTATTTGGGTTCTCTAGAAGATCCATATTAATTAAATGTGTTGCAATTTAATAAGAGAAAAACATTTTTTATTTATTTTTTGCTACCGTTTCTGGGACTTCCAATTTTATCCATGGAGCGTGAAGCTGATCCACGCCTTAGAGAGTTGTTGCGGCTTTTGCTGCAGTTGGGGTTTCGGCTCCTTGAGCAACTACGGCTATAACCGCAGCTGGGGCTCTGAGAAATGCTTCTCTTCTGTACATACTTATACTCACATACTTATACTGAGAAAATGCGTTCTTGAACTCAGACTGATCGAGATACCTCGTAGCATATTTCATGTCATCGTAATTCGTGTAGTCTGCAATTCCAGTCGTACCGCTGCTGTCACGAAAGACTTGAGAATACCAAACATCACCGGCTCGTTGCATATGCTCCTTTAGATCCTGCCACGAAGCCGATGGCGGTAGGCCAGTAACAACGACGCGATATTGAGATCGTCTGAACACTTCTCTACCACTCGTAGGTCAGTAGATGAAAGTTGGCCATGACCAGCACGGGCAAACATAACAAAACAATATCTCGGAAGAGTCTTCAGATCAATACTAACAATACGCCCATACTCGCCAAATAGATTTTCAACTTCCCTTTCTGTAATATTATCAGGTAGATTCCCCACATATAAAGTTCGACAGCTCATTGATAACGCGTTAACAGTAACTGTAAAATCCTGGTTATGCGTAGAACTAGGCACAACACTTCTCCGGAAAGACCAAGTAAACTTATGAAGATAGTACCGAGATACTTATTTTATATCATTACAAAACTTGGAAATGTTGGAGAGTCTAACTTTCGAACTGTGTCAAATTTATAAATAGGTATAGAAGAAAGAACTGGTATGTATGTTTAACAAAGCCGACATCGATGAAATTCTGAGTGACATAATAGCGTTAAGTTTTGTTTTTTTTAATTTTGGAATAGTGATTATGGAAATTTATTTCGCAATTTTTCTCATTTTCAGGATGGTACCAGAGGTAAACTAGATTTTGTAGAAAGTTGAGATTTTTTTGATATATTGTTTATTTAAAAACTTAATATGTCATTTGTGAAAATTCAACCTGAATATAGATGGGAAAACATCATTCAATACAAATCACTTGAATTAAACCCAATTAACCTGAACTACTGAAACTAAACCCAATACACAAACCACTTAAATTAAACCTAATTAACCTGAACTACTAAAACTAAACCCAATTAACAATAACTTTAAGATTTAACTTTAAAATTTGTTCGAAATATTTTAATAAAAAAATTTATAAAAATATCCTTTAGAAGCTAATAACATCCCACCGAGTTCTTTTTTACCATGAGAGATGCCACTCGAGTTGTGTCCATGATTTGATTTTCAATTATGAGCAAGGGTATTCATTCCTTTGATGTCTGAATGATTTGCTTTGTTGAGGTTTTTTTTTACCATGAGAGATCCCACTCGAGTTTTGTCCATGATTTGATTTTCAATTATGAGCAAGGGTATTCATTCCTTTGATGTCTGAATGATTTGCTTTGTTGAAGTTTTTTAATTGAAATTTTCTCATAAAATAGGTGTTTGCACATTATTATTTAAAATTGAGAACAGGAGATAATCTGAGTTAATCTTGAAATAGATTTTTTTTTGGCAACTATATCATACTGTCAAAGATTAAATTTATTTAAAAAAAAAATTATACATGTGTATAAAAAATTTATACATATGTATATTCAAAGATTAAATTTATTAAAAAAAATTAAATATATCTGTATCTAATAGTTAAGAACATGAATATGTATTTTCTCTTGAAAGATTATATTTTCAAAGAGAGCTCCTTATCCTACAAACAAAAATATCTCACACACTACCAATTTAATGTTTGACTTGATCTGATTAAAAATTTAAAAATAAATAAAAATGGAATCTAAAAAATCTATATTAAATTCAAACATCTTAAAACTTGTTACCAATCATTTACAATGTTCTTAATCATTTACAATGTTCTTTGCCATGAATTCATTATCTTCAATGTCACTATAAGCCTGTTTTTTGTTTTTTCTAAAGGATTGCACTTTTGTCAGGCCTATTGCTTCACTAGATGCCCCCTACAACTGAAATTCATTGAACAATGCAACTTTGGGTTTATGCTGGATACCCAAACTTAAATGCATTTTTCAGAAATGCACCAATTAACATTGAGCCAAGCTTCCAGGGGAGACTTGAATACACCACACAATCAAATCCATTCAACTCAAAGTACTTAGAATCTAGAAAGAACAGAACATATTACTGCCACATTTTACACATTTATAAAAAGTAGAACAACCACCAAGATTCTCCATCTCTGTCTTTATTGCTTGCAGTAATATTTGATCCATTGACATCACAACACCACTGCAAATATATATATTTTCCTTGCAAAGAGTTATGAGTTGTTTCGTCCATTACAGTGGACACTGTTTGAGTGTTAGGTTATACTGAGAAGAAAGCGTTCCATGAGTGTGGCATGTTTTTGTATTGCAAGTTGTTTTTTCATATCAGCTTATTTCTTTACACACCGTCTCTGTTCTTTTTCTGTCTCATCTTACTTCTTTATTTTCCTTCTCGTTGTACAAGATAACTAACGATGTTAGCAACTGTATAGAGTGCCATCATGGAATGCAGAGAGGAAGTGTTTCCCTATTGGAATTATATAAATACACAAGTATATTCCACATACACTACAGAAGTAGAAGACACTGAAAATATACTACAGAAGTAGAAGTAGAAGACACTGAAAATATTCCAAAATAAGTATATTCCACATATACTACAGAAGTATACTCCACATACTAATTTCAAATACACAAGTATATTCCACATATACTACAGAAGTAGAAGACACTGAAAATATTGAAAAATAACTTGGTGAAATGAAATAAATAGAATACATGATAAGTGCAATATAGCGGTAGCATGTCATCATAATTGTAATAACCTGATAAAGAAAGTCAATATTGTCAATTTCCCACTTTCACTTTTACAGGGGCTTAATGCAAATATATTTCAACGAGCAATCAAAGAAAGAGGTGTAAGAATTAATGCAAATATATTTCAACAAACAATCAGAGGGGCTTAATGCAAATATATTTCAACAAACAATCAAAGAAAGAGGTGTAAGAATTAATGCGAATATATTTCAACAAACAATCAAAGAAAGAGGTGTAGCCTCAGAATCTTATCTGAATGATGGCTTCATTATGAACATAAGCTTGTTTCTTTTCCTAGAATTGTAATAAGAAAAGTTATTAAAAGCTCCCAACCCTATCTTTTAAAGTTTGCATTCTTTCRTAAGAATTCAACTAACATGTTGAATATKCTCCCTTCCTATTCCTGCTCCAAYCCTTCTTATTCATTTATTTATTTCTCCTCAATTGCCTCTTTCTCCTTCAACTTAGCTTGCTTAACCATTCTACAATGATAAATAAAAACATGTTGGAAGCATTGAATATCTTCAACTAACAATACATATCCAAAAGACTAAATCTAACATGAACCAATTAAATTGGCTTGCAAATTGGTTCAACGCATAAACATATGGTTGAGAATATTACATTTGAGCTTGATTTTTCTGAAGCCACATTCTGCAACTGTGGCACGAATACTTATCTCATCATCAGCTTTAGCAATCTAACCCCTCAGCTTTGGCTACATCTATATTCCCACTTCCTTTTGATTCTAGCGGTGACAATGCTTAGCATTGTTGTTTTAAAACACCAAAAATAATATGGTTGGCTTTTCACTACTATGTTGTAATATATCCACAGTGTTATCATAAATTTCTATGCTCACAGTGATATCATAAATTTCTATGCTCTTTAGTTATTTTTCCACAAACACTTAGCAACCATTCCACTTAAGAAATTTCGTCAAACATATTAGAAAAGCTAGAAACACATGGAATAGGACAAAATCATGGATTATTTCATTATAAATTAAAATATGAATACAGTCATCCAATGGTTGTTGCACTACATCAATGAAAAACACACAATAACAAGCCAACACCTAGATGAAGTCACGGTCACCACCATAAAACCTTACTAATCTGCACCTCCAAACTGATATCAAACCACACATGAAGCCCACTTGAAGATCCTCATCCTCCTTCTAGCTATGGTGGATATTGCACCATGGAAACTAAATTGCAATGATGAAAGGGTTTTGCTAACACAAGTCTACTCGCAACTCAGGCATATGTGAGGGTCAGATGAACTAGGATGGGAACACCTAGTCTATCCATGTTCCCTCTCCTAGCTAGACTCTGTTGTGGTGTGATGCAGGAGCATCATCAGCAAGCACGTGTGGCAATACAGCTCGACGCCTAGGAATCATTTTGGAATCTCAAACGCTTGGAGTTACTGCGAATATTTTGGAGTTGATTGGAAAAACGGAAGAAGAACAAATTTGGGAGCGGATGATCACAAGTGATCTGGGAGTTTCACCTCGAATCTTGAATGTAACTGAACTTAGGTAGCAGTTAGAGTTTTTTTCGTTTTTCGAGTAGACGAGTAGTCGGGGGGAACCCTAAGGACCCTCTGAGATAAATAGAGGTTTTGTACGCCCAAATGAGGTTGCTGCGAGTTAGTAGGAATTTTCTGAGTTTTGAGTTATTGTTTTGATATTAGTTGTAGCCATTTACTTTTGGAATGAATATGACAGAGGAAATTTGACTCAAATGCATAGCATTGTTACTGTTTGTAATTCTTTGTTATTGTGTTTTCATAAATGAATGAATTTTGTTATGAATGGATGAAACTGTGAATGTTCGTATAAGTTTCAATTGGTTCTCTTCTGTTGAGTGAGTGCAAGGTGTGCACACAAAACGCAAGGAGTGCATGACGGGATCTGTTTCGATTCTGAAGCTCAGAAGAGATAGCACAAAACTTTCCCTTTGCAAGGAGTGCAAAGCAACTACTGCAAGGTGTGCACAGTCACCCATAAGAACCAAGTCTTGCGTAAGAATCTGCAGCAAGGAGTGCACAGATTTGGAATTCGAGTAAGTGTCGAAGGGACTCCATAAGAGTCAAATCCGCGAAATGTGAAATCCTGACTTGATCACAGTCATTGATCAAAGGAAAGAGATGGATCGTCGATCTAGTACCGTCGCTATTTCGGGTATTGGGAGAACGGGGGTAAGGAGACTCCCAATGTCGTGAAATGCGAAACCTCGATTTGATCAAAATCGTTGATCCAAGGAAAGACCTGGACCGTCGATCTAGTGCTATCGGTAAATCGAGGATCAGGAGAACGGAGGTAAGGGGACTCCCAAAGCCACAAAATGTGAAATCGCGACTTAATCACAGTCGTCGATCAAAGAGAATCGTGAGTCGTCGATCTGACGCTCACAAATATCGAGAAATCAGGGATCGGGAAAACAGAGGTGAACCATCCCCCAAAGTCACGTAATCGCGAAACGATCGTAGTCATCGATCGAGGAAAGCGCAGGACCGTCATATTTGGTCTTAGGGAGGATTCGGAAATCGGGAGATCGGGACTCAAGAGAATTGGGTGACTTGGAAACAGAACACCCGAGCTCCCGAAGCACGAAGACCATTTTGTTAAGCATGCAATCACAACCTGTGGTCACGTGAGAGAAACTTGCACCTGGTGCTTGTTTGCATGGCGGAGTTTCGTGAGAAGGACCTGTGGATAATTATTGAAGATCCTAGTAGAGAATCGAAGAGTTGTTTCAGCTCGAATATTGAGAAGATCTAGAGACTGGGAGGTCAGCAAACCCTGCTGAGGTAGGGGCACTACATCAAGTGGTATCAGAGTTGATTTTCATCTGTATATTTCAGGCGAAGGAGATAAAGGAGACGATATAACTCGAAGCAGCACTCTGCGTGTGGGAGACAGTCGACACAATGCTACCGGGGAGACGAGTGGAACAACCTTCCAATCGGGCTGTAGAAAGGGAGATGTGAGAACTTCGTGCAATATTAGAGGTGATGGAGGCAGTGTAGAGGAGGGTACCTAATGCTGGAGACATCAGCGATGCAGAGAGAAAAGAATTATAAGTCTAAGAAGCTGCAGGAGAGGATGTTACCAAAGAGCGCTTGCTAAGAGCAGTTGTTAGATTATGAGCTAGAGCCAAGATAGAGGTCCCAAAGTATGAAGGTAATTTGGATGTTGAAGAGATGTTGGATTGGGTAAGAGCCATGGACAAATATTTCGACTATGAAGATGTCAATGAGGAGAAAAGGGTGAGACATGTTGTCACCAGACTCAAAGGATATGTAACACTACGATGGGATGAACTGCAGGCTGAGAGGAGAAGCAAGGGAAAACAAAAGATAAATAATTGGGACAGAATGGTAGCCAATTTGAAGGAAAAAATCATGCCCAAAGATTACCAGATCAATATGTTTAGGAAATTGTAGAACTTGAGACACAGGGGTATGACAGTTAAATAATACACAGAGGAGTTCTACAAGATGAACATCAGAACTGGACAGAGAGAGAAGGATGAAGAAAAAAATTTCAAGTATATAAATGGCCTAAGGTATGAAATCCAGGATGAGATCAACATGATGTCAGTAAAGATAGTGGAGGATGCTTATCAGTTTGGACTGAAGACAGAGGAGAAGTTGGCTAGAAAACAAAATCAGCGAGGCAGAGGTAGAAGCCCAGTTCCGAACAAAGGCAAGGGAGTTTCCCAAGACAAGGCACAAAAATCCAAAGATGAGACTGAGAAACCACATAGTCACTCGAAAAGAGGAGGAAGTTCCTAAGGAAGAAAATATGGTGGAAGAAGTTCTTCCAGAGGAAGAGGTAGAGGAGGAGAAGTGAGATGTTACACCTGTGGAAAGGCAGCAAATAAGTCTTGGGAATGTCCCGAGAGAAAGAAAGAAGGAGAAGGTGAAGCTCACATTTAGGAAGCACGGAGAAGAAATGTTGAAGCAGAAGGAGCAGAGGATGGAACATCCCTGATGTTGAGAAAAGTCCTCTTAAAACCAGAGGGAGAAGTTGAGAAGCTAGTGTAGAGAAACAGGCTCTTTAGGACAGCTTGCAAGACTAAGGACAGATTCTGCAAGGTGATAATTGACAGTGGGAGTACTAACAACTTAGTGTCCACAAAGATGGTGGGGAAATTGGAGATGGATACAACTGCACATCCGAAGCCATACAAAGTCTCATGGTTGCAGAAAGGACACCAGGTAATGGTTACTAAACAATGCTTGGTTGAATTTAAAATAGGAGGTTATAAAGATGAAATTCTATGTGATGTAATTCCCATGGATGTATGCCATATTTTGTTGGGAAGACCATGGAAGTTTGACAGGAATTTCATTCATGATGGGAGGAAGAATACATACACCTTGGAGAAGAATGGTAGGACACACATGTTGTTGCCAATAGAGGAGAAGAAAGCGAAAGAGGAAGCTAGCACAAGCATACTTCTCATGAGTGGGAAAAAACTCCTAAGAGAAGTTAAGAAAGGATAGGAGATGCAGTTTGATTTCGTGAGGAAACCTAGAGTTGTCCTTACAATTACTTCAATGGATGATTTGTCCAAAGAAATTCGGGAATTGTTGGATAATTTTGTTGACATAGTGGTGGATGATCTTCCTAACTCATTACCACCCATCAAAAGTATCAACCATCATATTGATCTGATACCAGGAGAAATTCTTCCAAACAAAGCAACATACAGACTGACACCTCGAGAGAATGAGGAGGTAAAGAACCAAGTCCAGGAATTGTTGGACAAAGGGTTGGTCAGAGAGAGCTTGAGTCCATGCGCAGTGCCGACTGTGTTGAGTCCAAAGAAAGATGGAGGATGGAGAATGTGTACAGACTCAAGAGACATTAACAAGATCACCATCAGGTATAGATTTCCTTTGCCAAGAATGGATGATTTAATGAACTGTCTAAGTGGAGAAAACTTATTTTCTAAGATAGATTTGAAAAGCGTATATCACCATATAAGAATGAGAGAAGGTGACGAGTGGAAGACAACCTTTAAGACAAATGAAGGTTTGTATGAATGGCTTGTTATGCCATTTGGCTTAACAAATGCCCTGAGTACTTTTATGAGGTTGATGAATGAAATACTGAAAGATTTGATTGGTAAGTTTGTGATTGTATATCTAGATGATATACTGATCTTTAGCAAGACTAAAGAGGAGCATTTGAGACACCTGACACTAGTGATAAGAAGACTACAACAGGAGAAGTCATTGATAAATCTAAAGAAGTCCTCTTTTATGAAGACATAACTCATTTACTTGGGTTTTGTGATCTATTCAAATGAGATAAATATGGATCCAGAAAAGGTAAAAGCAATCAAAGAATGGTCGTCACCAAGAACCATGTTTGAGGTAAGAAGATTCCATGTATTAGCAAGTTTTTATAGGAAGTTCATCAGAGATTTCAATGGAATTTGTGCACCAATGATGGATACAATAAAGACGAAGCACAAGTCTTTTAAATGAACAGAGGAGGCAGAGAGGAGATTCAATACACTGAAGGAGAAGATAACAGAACGACCAATTCTAGTCTTGCCAAATTTTGAAAAGACATTCCAGGTGAGATGCGATGCAAGTGGAGTTGCAATCGGTGCAGTTTTGAGCCAGGATAATAGACCGGTTGCCTATTTTAGTGAGAATTTGAATGAGACTAATAGAAAATAATCAACATATGATAAGGAATTTTATGCCATAATTCAAGCCCTGAAGAAGTGGAGACATTACCTTGTCCCACAAGAATTTGTCTTGTACAGTGATAACCAATCTTTATAATTCATAACCAGACAAGAAAAACTAAATCAAAAGCATGCAAAGTGGATTGAGTTTATGCAGAATTTTACTTTTTTCATAAAACATATTGTTGGGAATGCTAACAAAGTTGTTGATGCATTGAGTAGGAGATGTTTGATTCTGCAGGAATTTCAGGTGAAGACCTTGGGGTTTGAACACCTTAAGGAAATGTATAGTGATGGTCCAGATTTCAAGGAGGCATACGAAGCATGTGTGAATCCTATGTTGAGAGATAGGAGCAATTGGGCAGAGTATATAATTCAAGAGGGATTGTTGTTCAAGGGAAATCAATTATGCATACCAAAATTTTCAATGAGGGACAACCTTTTGAAGGAGAAGAATAGTGGAGTATTGGTTGGACATTTCGTCCATGATAATACATTTGCATAGTTGAGCAGTTCATGCTATTGGCCATGTATGAGGGAAAAAGTAGTGAAATTTGTGAACAGATGTAGAATCTTCCAACATGCAAAAGGAACAAGATAGAACATTGGATTGTATCAACCATTATTGATACCAGAGAGGCCTTGGGATGCGATAAGCATGGATTTTGTGTTAGGGCTGCCAAGAACGCAAAGAGGATGTGATTCCATATTCATATTTGTGGTGGTGGATATATTTTCAAATATGGCACACTTTACCCCATGCGAGAAGACCAGTGATGCAACACATGTTTCAAATCTGTTTTTCAAGGAAGTTGTGAAACTTCACGGCCTACCCAGAAGTATCATCTCGGACAGAGACACAAAATTTGTTGGTCATTTTTGGAGAACATTGTGGAAGAAGTTGGGGACGGATCTATCCTTCAGCTCAGCTTATCATCCTCAGACAAATGGATAGACTGAGGTGGTAAATAGAAGCTTGGGAAACTTATTGAAGAGTTTGGTCACCGAACATCATAACTAGTGGGATCAGATTTTTCCACAAGCAGAATTTGCATACAACGACTTGCCAAATAGAAGCACTGGAAAGATCCCATTCCAGATATTGTATGGAATGCAACCCAGGGGAGTGTCCGAGTTGAGAGACTTGGGACAGAGTGAGATCAGAAGCACTGGAGTAGAAGATTTTCCTGCAGAAATTCAGAAGCTCCATAGCCAGATTAGAGGACAATTACAGAACTCTATCCAAGAGTACAAGCGCAGAGTTGAAAAACATCACAGAGAAATTCAATTTGAGGTGCGAGATCAGGTTTTGGCACATCTCAGGAAAGAAAGGTTCCCTAAGGGAATGCATAACAAGTTAAAAATGAAGAAGAGAGGGCCATGTAAGATCTTGAGGAAGTTTGATGCAAATGCCTATGAGATTGAGTTTCCAGATGATATGGGCATATCGCCCATATTCAACGTTTCAGACTTGTATCCTTACTGGAAAGATGACGCAGAGGGATCAAAAGATCAAGATAAGATTCAATGGGAGAAACAAATGCTTATAGCAAAAAAACCACAAATGGAGAATATCATTGATCAGAGAATTGGCAAGAAGACCAGAAGGAAGACCTATCTTGAATATCTGGTTAAGTGGAAGGGACACCCGATAGAGGATGCCAATTGGGAAAATGAAGCTGATATCTAGAAGCATGGAAGGTTGCTGCAGGAGCTCATGGATAGGAGTCCATGATTTTTTGTCCAAGGGGAGTATGATGCAGGAGCATTGTCAGCAAGCACACGTGGCAGGATAGCTCGGCGCCTGAGAATCATTTCAAAATCTCAAACGTGGGAGTTACTGTGAATCTTTTGGAAATGATTGGAAAAACGAAAGAAGATCAAACGCTTGGGAGCGGATGATCACGAGTGATCTGGTAGTTTCACCCCAAATCTTGAATGTAACTGAACTTAGGTAGCAGTTAGAGTTTTTTTCGTTTTCCGAGTAGACGAGTAGTTAGGGGGGAAGCCTAAGGACCCTCTAATATAAATAGAGGTTTTGTATGCCCAAATGAGGTTGTTGCGAGTTAGTAGGAATTTTCTGAGTTTTGAGTTATTTTTTTTATATTAGCTGTAGCCATTTACTTTTGGAATGAATATGACAGAGGAAATTTGACTCAAATGCATAGCATTGTTATTGTTTGTAATTCTCTATCATTTTGTTTTCATAAATGAATGAATTTCATTATAAATGTATGAAACTGTGAATGTTAGTATAAGTTTCAATTGGCTCTCTTTTGTTGAGTGAGTGCAAGGTGTGCACACGGAATGCAAGGACTGTGTGAAGGGATCTGTTTCGATTCTGAAGCTCGGAAGAGATAGCACGAAACTTTCCCTTTGCAAGGAGTGCAAAGCAACTGCTGCAAGGTGTGCACAATCACGCGCACAAACCAAGTCTTTCGTAAGAATCTGCTGCAAGGAGTGCATAGATTTGGAATTCGGCTAAGTGTCGAAGGGACTCCATAAGATTCAAATCCGTGAAACGCGAAATCCTGACTTGATCACAGTCGTTGATCAAAGGAAAGAGATGGACTGTCGATCTAGTACCATCGTTATTTCAAGTATTGGGAGAATGGAGGTAAGGAGACTCCCAAAGTTTCAAAACGAGAAACCCCAACTTAATCACAGTCGTTGATCCAAGGAAAGACTTGGACCATCGATCTAGTGCTATCGAGAAATCGGGGATCGGGAGAACAGAGGTAAGGGGACTCCCAAAGCCGCGAAACATGAAATCGCAACTTGATCGCAGCCATCAATCAAAGAGAGTTGTGATCCGTTGATATGACGCTCGCAAATATTGAGAAATCAGGGGTTGGGAGAACGGAGGTGAACCAACCCCCAAATTTGCAAAACACAAAATCGTGAAACGATCGCAACCGTCGATCGAGGAAAGCGCAAGATCGTCATATTTGGTCTTAGGGAGGATTCAGAAATCAGGAGATCGGGACTCAAGAGAATTGGGTGACTTGGAAATAGAACACCTGAGGTCTCGAAGCATGAAGCGCCTTTTGTTAGGCATGCGGTCACATCCTGTGGTCGCGTGAGAGAAACTTGCGCCTGGAGCTTGTTCGCATGACAGAGTTTCGTGAGAAGGACTTGTGGATAACTCTTGAATATCCTAGAAGAGAATCAAAGAGTTGTTCCAGCTCGAACATTAAGAAGATCCAAAGACTGGGAGGTTAGCAGACCCTGCTAAGGTAGGGGCACTGCATCACGATGCTTGAAGGCCCAACCCCTCCCTCGACATCACTTGAAGGTAACTTTTGGCTGGATAATGCTATAAATTTATTATGCTACACCAGGATATGGGTCAAGGTGGATATCGATGTATGGTTCTATATGATTCTTTCTCCTATGGGAGGATGTTGGGAAGGGACTTTATAGGAGGAAAAGGACCTCACAATGAGTCATGTTTAGCATTTTCTCTATCCCACATGAACCCACAACTCACTCTATTGAATCCACCAATGTCAAAGTAGTTGACATGGTGATGTAAAATAAATTATGTCCATAATTTTCTAAGGAAATACAAATACATCTACCTATTATTGCAACGAGGTTTGTCAAATAACATAAACCACCTATCTATCCAATTGTCTAAAAATAATTGGAAGGTGCACCAATCCATACAAATATAACATTATTTGTAGATGGTGTCTCTAATCCGATTCTCAAGTCAATAAACAATTTCATCAGGTCTTGTTTTGAAATGTTGAGGTCTCTACCTTTGTTTTTATCTAGACCTATTCTATAAGATGTAAACATAATGGTCATGTAATCATAAATGTGAGTTAATTTCTTTAATAAGAGATTAAAGAAAATTATTATATGGATAGTGCAAGAATTTGATATTGTAAAGAAAAATTTCATTCAAAGTGGCATGCAAGTGAAGGAGAATAGGATGGGCTTCGACTCCTGATACGGCTATGGCGCCCACTTTTGCTACTGTTTCTGGGACTTCCAATTTTATCCATGGAGCATGAAGCTGATCCACGCCTTAGAGAGTTGTCGTGGCTTTTGCTGCAGTTGGGGTTTCGGCCCGGGCTTCGGTTTCAACTCCTTGAGCAGATATGACTACGGCTATAAGCGTAGCTGGGGCTATCAGAAATGGTTATCTTCTGTACATACTTATACTCAAAAACCCTTATAAAATCCCCGTGAGAAAATGCGTTCTTGAACTCAAAGTGGTCGAGATATCTCGTAGCATATTTCATGTCATCGTAATTCATGTAGTTTGCAATTCCAGTCGTACCACTGCTGTCACAAAAGACTTGAGAAGAATTTATCAACAACAAGGATTAGATCTTGGTTAGATTACCCAAAAAATGTAAATTTTCCCTATGTTTCTGATTTACCAAGATCGCATAGAGCACACAGCAAAGAGCATACGCAGCCAGGGAAACCCTTTATGCTTTGTTTCTGATTTTCTGAGATCGAATAGAGCGCAAGAAAAAAAGCATACACATATTGAAAAGAGTAGCAATCTGAAAATAAATAAAAAATAGAAAATTGAAATAAAACTGAAATCTTATCTCTATAAAAATTTAAAAGGGTGTATTCAAGATTTATGCCTCTCGATTTAACTGAAATGACCATATCTTGGGAAAACTGAAACATTTTCGAGTGAAATGAAAAAGTGTTCTGAAATGAAATAATCACTTTGGATGCAATGGAATAGTCCTCGCATCCAAGGAATGTACGAAAATAGCAGAAGCTAGATATTTGGCAACACGGCTTCAAGATCTCGATCTACAACGGAAAAGGGTCTTCAAATGCACTTCATTACCATGATCGACAACACAAGTATTCTGATAGAGGACGAACACCTTCAGTAACCACTCACACAACCATATCAACATTTAGGACTAGCAGCTTTTGGGCACCCCCAACCCCACGGGTGTGAAAAGAAATATAGATCATGGGGAAACCCTTCCCCTGTCTTTCCCTATTCCAAGGTCCTCATCAATGGTGAATTTGTTCCCATTTTGGATGTCTTTTTTGGCTTGACCTATAGCTTAGAAATATTTTAGGGGGGAATATCACTTATAGTTGAGAAATATTTTAGGAGAGATGAAAGAGTCTGGGGAAAGAGATCTGAAGGAAATGACACCTCAGGAAAGTTAATGAAAGGGGTGGGAGCTGAGGACATGGGGAAGGAGGGGTTGCGGGTGTTCGACAACACAAGTAATCCAACAGAGGATGAACACCTTCAGTAACCACTCACACAATCAGATCAAAAAACAACACACCAATATTTTTACATGGTAAAACCCGTGTGGGGAAACATCCACGACCACAACCAACGTGGAATATGTAGTCATTAAGATCGAGGGAATATGATTCGTCGTATCACTCTATGTTGGCACAGGGGTAGACCTTGGGTTCAATGCTACAACAGCACAGCAACAAAGCCATAACTATCGACCCTTTCGGCAACACCTGCGAAGCAGATGAAGTCTCACCTGAGGTAGAGGCAGGGGTGGTTGCAAGACTCAGGTGTCTACAACCTTAGCTAGGACATAGATATGTGGTTATTTGGCTTACAGAGCACTTAGCATCTATCATTCATCTATATTCAACCCTTATTATACTTCGCAGAAAGCACAAAACATCACAGCATTCACTTAGATCTAAGGTATTTCAGCACTTAGCAACAGTAAAACAGATTAGATTCGATAGATCAACACTAAACATATTTATATATGTTAGATCTAACATTCACACACATCTAAGAAGCACAAAACATAAGTAGATCTATCTAAATATATCAAAGCACTTAGCAAAAGAAGGGATAAACACATCAAGTCAAGGCACACAGCATAACACACAGATTTACGTGGTTCACCCCCCCCCCTGGGGCTACGTCCACCAACTCTTCTTCTTTATTAGTGTCTTCACTTGGTTACAGCACAGAGCCACCAAATCCCTTCTTCGCATACGATAGAAGATCTGCACAACTCTCTAGATCATTCTTCCTTGCGCTACAGCACAAAGCCTCCCACAACTTCTTACAACGACTTGCACCTAGCTCTACAAGCCTCTTACAATCATGCACAGAGCAACTACAAGATCTATTAGCACTTATATTACATCACATACATCTCTATATCTTCCAATAGATGCCTAGATATCTATTTATACATTACAAAAGTGGGCCTAAGCATGGGTAAACCCATGGGCTGACATCCCTTTCCCATTACATACTCCCAAAAACCCAAAAAGGACCCAAAAGTGGGCCGAGATCCCGTGATCTCTGCTTCGCCTTGTGCTCCTCCTTTGATTGGCTTTCAAAGTCCCAAAATCGTTCAACATGACCAAGATTATCCCAAAACTTGGTCAAGGGCCAACAGGCCCCCAACACTCACATGTGACTCATCCCGAGTCACTCTGGTCTGCGCAATTCTGCCTTGAACGCCTCGATCTTGGCTTGAGCTACTTCGACATGCTGCTTTGCTATGGCCTCTTGCTCGGTGAATTCCAAGATCACTGCATCATTTATTGGTCCTTCTAGGTGTTTCTCTACAGTGATGACAACTTGTTCGAGCTCTGCTCCTTGACTTTCGATCTCAGAAAACAACAGGCATGCCTTGTCTTGCACAGGTTGGATTCGTTGAGTGACTTCCATCACTTTTCTCTTGATCATATGGATCTACCGCTGAGCTATGTGTTGTTCATGAGATCTTTTCATTCTATCTATTGCAGACAGGGCCTTCAGCTGCACCTGTAGTGTATCTGCATGTTGTTTTTCTTCCTGGAGCTGCAATTCCAGCGCATGTAATTCAGGATTCTCTGTAAGGTTTTCATATGTCTGGGTGCTCTGGTTACTTATTTTCTTGCAGTCCAAGGAAATATCTTTTAATCTGTCAACTGTGCTGCAAGAAATTGCTTCTCATTGGTCTCTTATCTCTTGAGGGGTCTCGGGTACGGTGTCGAGCTCTAGATCGGTGATGTGTTGCTGGAGTTTCTGGATTACTTCTTCAAGTTGTGCCACCTACTGTGGAACCCGTTCCTCTATCTGGACTTCAACGACTATCACAAAGCGAAGTGCTCTGTTGACCAGTCCCTTTATCTCGAGTTTCTCTACGAGCAATTCTTCTTTTCTTTGTTGTAGCTCTACTTTCTCTGTATCCCATTTTGCTTGGAGAGCAATCTTTTCTCATTCTGAAGTGTTGCACTGCTCCATAAGAACTCCATGTACCTGTGTTAAAGCCTGAGTGTCTTGCGTTGTTTCTTCCTAAGCTCATCGAAGGCGAGCTTTGACTGAGTCGATGATTCGGTGGAGTTGAGCTGGCTCATCCCCCATTTTCATTGTTCCTCTTGATAAAGGCACAGTGGAGACTGTGCGGCTAGATAGAAGTGCCTGTTGCACCCCTCAGAGCTCAGCCTCAATATGGCTATACATTTCCTCCTGCTTAGCCTCCTACTTTTCTTCTATCTCCTACGAAGCATCATTCAGGGCAATGATGATGAAATTGAAGTCATCGAGAGTGAGGACAGTCTGGAACTTAGTCTGGGTTTCTTTTACTTTCTTCCGTGATGACGATTTCTGGGGGGGAACCTTTCATTTCTTCGAGGGGTTCTCCTCGTCTCTATGCGATGTTCCCTTGCCTTTCTTCTATTGCGTGTTTGTCCCTTCTACCTCTTCGCCATCACCCCATTCATCTGGTGAAATGGAAGCAATCCTTACCGAGGCGTTGTCTACATCGTGAACCTCTTGAGCCTTCTTGGTCTTGCTCGGGCATGGTGTATCCGACACAGTTTATGGGCTCTCGATGTCAGAGAGTTCTGCGGGGTTTGCTGGAATGAGGAGGTCCGTTGACCATTCCTTGGTGATCTCTTCAAGGTCTTATTCTGTCAACTTATAGTATGACTACAGTTGTTTCTTATGAGAATCAGCACGTGTTGTGATGTAAATAAAATGGCGGTCTGCATTGAATTTCATCAAAGGCCGAAACCTGTGGAGAGTATTTGGGGTCATGCGCAGTTCGGCTTGCATGGATAGCTTCAATTGGTTGTAATAAGTGTGAAAATCGACATTTGACTGCCATTTCTTGTTCATGTTGTTCGAGTACCACAAGGTACTGAACTTCGTAGCTAAAGGTTCAAATGGCTCGATGTCCGGGAAGGTCGCACCTTCCAACATTTCCCATGCAATGAATGCAATCAGTATGATAAGCCAACTAAAATGGAACTCATACCCTTGGTACTGTGCATCCCTGCAATCAAGCTTTAGTTGGTTTACAAGGTACTGTGCCCAATTCATCTGTACACTCTCTGCGCACTTCCCTGTGAGGTCAACTACGAATCCAGTCACTTGGGTGGCCCGGTTCTTGCGAACTAATTTCCCAGCAATTAGTTGACAGGATAGGCGCACTGCGCCATTCTAGATAGAGGCTACCTTGTAGCCTCACATTCCTTTCTCAACATCGCCATATGTTTCTTTAATCTTCTATGCTAATTCTCTGTCTGTGGTTTTTCCAGGATAAAATTCCTGCAAGTCAGAGTCTTACATGCTTAAGCCTGTGATCTGATTGATCAACATCAGATCCACTATTAGGCGACAGTTTAACCATAATTAACCTCCATGGTAGCAATATAGCAGCAACTTGACGCATGCATTCACCTCCTGGTGTCTACCAAAGTGCGGGATCTTCATAACATTTAGCAATGTGGACTGTGTGAGGTTATGGGTCCATTCTTGAGGGACGATCTTCAAATTATTTCCTTTTGTCTTCATTAGGTACTTGTATGGAGTGAGCATGTTGTAGACCTTCCTGTCGCCGAGGTTGAAGTAACTAAACTTCAATGCTACAATCTTGTCTTGGTCTGCGTGAACTGTACGTATCCCTTTAGGTAGGTGCGTCGTGACTAAAGGGTGCTCAAAGTCTCTGGGCACACTATCCTGAGTAACTGCGCCACTCAGGGGTGGAATGTAGGTAGGTAGGATGCTTGGGATCAATTTAGCATTCGCAATATCATCCTTATGCTTAGTTTACTTATCATCGACTTGTCGGGATGGTCTGGCTCGAGAAGTGGAGGGAGATGCTTGCACGTTTCTCATGGATGAAGCATGTACACCTGTAGATAAACCTCACTCCAACATGACTCTCTTAGTTATTAAATCGATCAAAACTTCCTCAACAACTTTCTCTGCAGCATCATAACCAGTGGGATCAGATTTTTCCACAAGCAGAATTTGCATACAACAACTCACCAAACAGAAGCACTGGAAAGATCCCATTCCAGATATTGTATGGAATGCAACCCAGGGGAGTTTCCGAGTTGAGAGACTTGGGACAGAGTGATATCAAAAGTGTTGGAGCATAAGATTTTGCTGCAGAAATGCAAAAGCTCCATAGCCAGATCATAGGACAATTACAAAACTCTAGCCAAGAGTACAAGCACAGAGTTGATAAACATCACAGAGAACTTCAATTTCAGGTGGGAGATCAGGTTCTGGCACATCTCAGGAAAGAAAGGTTCCCTAAGGGAACGCATAACAAGTTAAAAATGAAGAAGATAGGGCCATGTAATATCTTGAGGAAGTTTGATGCAAATGCCTATGAGATTGAGTTTCCAGATGATGTGGGCATATTGCCCATATTCAACGTTTCAGACCTATATCCTTATTGGAAAGATGACGCAGAGGCATCAAAAGATCAAGATAAGATTCAATGGGAGAAACAAATGACTATAGCATAAAAACCACAAATGGAGAAGATCATTGATCAGAGAATTGGCAAGAAGACCAGGAGCAAGACTTATCTTGAATATATGGCTAAGTGTAAGGGACACCCGACAGAGGATGTCAATTGGGAAAATGAAGCTGATATCTAGAAGCATGGAAAATCGGTGCAAGAGCTCATGGATAGGAGTCCATTAATTTTTTTCCAGGAGGAGTATGATGCAGGAGCATCATCAGCAAGCATGCGTGGCAGGATAGCTCGGGGCCTGGGAATCATTTCAGAATCTCAAACGCTGGGAGTTACTGCGAATATTTTGGAGATGATTGGAAAAACAAAAGAAGATCAAATGCTTGTGAGTGGATGATCACGAGTGATCTGGGAGTTTCACCCTGAATCTTGAATGTAACTGAACTTAGGTAGAAGTTAGAGTTTTTTTCATTTTTTGACTAGATGAGTAGTCGGGGGGGAAAGCCTAAGGACCCTCTAATATAAATAGAGGTTTTGTATGCCCAAATGAGGCTGTTGCGAGTTAGTAGGAATTTTCTGAGTTTTGAGTTTTTTTTTATATTAGTTGTAGTCATTTGCTTTTGGAATGAATATGACAGAGGAAATTTGACTCAAATGCATAGCACTGTTACTGTTTGTAATTCTCTGTCATTGTGTTTTCATAAATGAATGAATTTCATTATGAATGTATGAAACTGTGAATGTTAGTATAAGTTTCAATTGGCTCTCTTTTGTTGAGTGAGTGCAAGGTGTGCACACAGAATGCAAGGACTGTGTGAAGGGATATGTTTCAATTCTGAAGCTTGAAAGAGATAGTATGTAACTTTCCCTTTTCAAGGAGTGCAAAGCGACTGTTGAAGTTGTGCACAGTCACCCGCAAGAACCAAGTCTTTCGTAAGAATCTGTTGCAAGGAGTGCATAGATTTGTAATTTGGCTAAGTGTCGAAGGGACTCCATAAGAGTCAAATCCGTGAAATGTGAAATCCCGACTTGATCACAGTTGTTGATCAAAGGAAAGAGATGGACCTTCGATCTAGTACCATCGCTATTTTAGGTATTGGGAGAATGAAGGTAAGGAGACTCCCAAAGTTGGGAAATGTGAAACCCTGACTTAATCACAGTTGTTGATCCAAGGAAAGACTTGGACCATCAAACTAGTGCTATCGGGAAATCGGGGATCGGGAGAACGGAGGTAAGGAGACTCCCAAAGCCGCGAAATGTGAAATCGTGACTTGATCGCAGCCGTCGATCAAAGAGAGTCGTTAGTCGTTGATATGACGCTCGCAAATATCAAGAAATCAGGGATTGGGAGAACGAAGGTGAACCAACCCCCAAAGTCACAAAACACGAAATCGCGAAATGATCGCAACCGTCAATCGAGGAAAGCGTAGGATCGTCAGATTTGGTCTCAGGGAGGATTCAGAAATCGGGAGATCGGGAGTCAAGAGAATTGGGTGACTTGGAAATAGAACACCTAAGGTCCCGAAGCATGAAGCGCCTTTTGTTAGGTGTGCGGTCACAACTTGTGGTCGCGTGAGAGAAACTTGCACATGGTGCTTGTTCGCATGACGGAGTTTCTTGAGAAGGACTTGTGGATAATTCTTGAATATCCTAGCAGAGAATTGAAGAGTTGTTCCAGCTCGAACATTGAGAATATCCAGAGACTGGGCGGTCAACAGACCCTGTTGAGGTAGGGGCACTGCATCACGGTGCTTGAAGGCCCAACCCCTCCCTCGACATCACTTGAAGGTAAATTTTGGCTAGATAATGCTATAAATTTATTATGCTGCGCCAGGATATGGGTCAAGGTGGATATCGATGTATGATTCTATATGATGCTTTCCGCTATGGGAGAATGTTGGGAAGGGAATTTAGGCCTCCTCTTAGGAGGAAAAGGACCTCACAATGAGTCATGTTTAGCATTTTCTCTATCCCACATGAACCCAAAACTCACTCTATGGAACCCACCAATGTCAAAGTAGTTGACATTGTGATGTAAAATAAACTATGTCCATAATTTTCTAAGGAAATACAAATACATCTACCTATTATTGCAAGGAGGTTTGACAATACCATAAGCCACCTATCTATCCAATTGTCTAAAAATGATTGGAAGGTGCACCAATCCATACAAATACAACATTATTTGTAGATGGTGTCTCTAATCTGATTCTCAAGTCAATAAACAATGTCATCAGGTCTTGTTTTGAAATGTTGAGGTCTCTACCTTTGTTTTTATCTAAACCTATTCTATAAGATGTAAACATAGTGGTCATGTAATCATAAATGTGAGTTAATTTCTTTAATAAGAGATTAAAGAAAATTATTATATGGATAGTGCAAGAATTTGATATTGTAAAGAAAAATTTCATTCAAAGTGGCATGTAAGTGAACGAGAATAGGATGGGCTTCGACTCCTGATACGGCTATGTCGCACACTTTTGCTATCGTTTCTGGGACTTCCAAATTTATCCATGGAACGTGAAGCTGATCCACTCCTTAGAGAGTTGTCGCGGCTTTTGCTGCAGTTGGGGTTTCAGCTCGGGCTTCGGTTTCAACTCCTTGAGCGGATACGACTACGGCTATAAGCGCAGCTGGGGCTATCAGAAATGGTTATCTTTTGTACATATTTATACTCACAAACCCTTATAAAATCCCCGTGAGAAAATGCGTTCTTGAACTCAGAGTGGTCGAGATATCTCGTAGCATATTTCATGTCATCGTAATTCATGTAGTCTGCAATTCCAGTCGTACCGTTGTTGTCACAAAAGACTTGAGAAGAATTTATCAACAACAAGGATTAGATCTTGGTTAGCTTACCCAAAAAACGTAAATTTTCCCTATGTTTCTGATTTACCAAGATCACATAGAGCACACAGCAAAGAGCATACGCAGCCAGGGAAACCCTTTACGCTTTGTTTTTGATTTTCTGAGATCGAATAGAGCGCAAGAAAAAAAGCATACACATATTGAAAAGAGTAGCAATCTGAAAATAAAAAAAAATAGAAAATTGAAATAAAACTGAAATCTTATCTCTATAAAAATTTAAAAGGTGTATTCAAGATTTATGCCTCTCGATTTAACTGAAATGACCATATCTTGGGAAAACGAAAACATTTCGATTGAAATGAAAAAGTGTTCTGAAATGAAATAATTACTTTGTATGCAATGGAACAGTCCTCGCATCCAAGGAATGTACGAAAATAGCAGAATATAGATATTTGGCAACACGGCTTCAAGATCTCGATCTACAATGGAAAAGGGTCTTCAAATGCGCTTTGATACCATGATCGACAACACAAGTATTCCAATAGAGGACGAACACCTTCAGTAACCACTCACACAACCATATCAACATTTAGGACTGGAAGCTTTTGGGCACCCCCAACCCCACAAACACCTTCAGTAACCACTCACACAATCAAATCAAAAAACAACACACCAATATTTGTACGTGATAAAACCTGTGTGGGGAAACATCCACGACCACAACCAACGTGGAATATGTAGTCATTAATATCGAGGGAATATGATTCGTCGGATCACTCTATGTTGGCATAGGGGTAGACCCTGGGTTCAATGCTACAACAGCACACCAACAAAACCCTAACTATCGGCCCTTTCATAAACACCTGTGAAGCAGATGAAGTCTCACCGGAGGTAGAGGTAGGGGTGGTTGCAAGACTCAAGTGTCTGCAACCTTAGCTGGGACATAGATCTATGATTATTTGGCTTACAAATCACTTAGCATCGATCATTCATCTATATTCAACTCTTATTATACTTCATAGAAAGAACAGAGCATCGCAGCATTCACTTAGATCTAAGGTATTTCAGCACTTAGCAACAGTAAAACAGATTAGATCCGATAGATCAGCACTAAGCATCTTTATACATGTCAGATCTAACATTCACACACGTCTAAGAAGCACAAAACATAAGTAGATCTATCTAAATATTTAAAACACTTAGCAAAAGAAGGGATAAACACATCAAGTCAAGGCACAAAGTATAACACAGGATTTACGTGGTTCACCCCCCCTGGGGCTACGTCCACCAACTCTTCTTCTTTATTAGTGTCTTTACTCAGTTACAACACAGAGCCACCAAAACCCTTCTTCGCATACGATAGAATATCTGCGCAGCTCACTAGATCCTTATTTCTTGCGCTACAGCACAAAGCCTCCCACAACTTCTTACAATGACTTGCACTTAGCTCTGTAAGCCTCTTACAGTCATGCACAGAGAAACTACAAAATCTATTAGCACTTAGATTACATAACATACATCTCTATATCTTCCGATAGATGCCTAGATATCTATTTATACATTACAAAAGTGGGCCTAAGCGTGGGTAAACCCACGGGCCGACATCCCTTTCCCATTACATACTCCCAAAAACCCAAAAAGGACCCAAAAGTGGGCCGAGATCCCATGATCTATGCTTCACCTTGTGCTCCTCCTTCGATTGGCTGTCGAACTCATCCCTAGTCATTCTCGTCTGCGCAATTCTGCCTTGAACGCCTCGAGCTTGGCTCGAGCTGCTTCGGCCTGCTGCTTTGCTATGGCCTCTTGCTCGGTGAATTCCAAGATCACTGCGTCTTTTACTGGTCCTTCTAGGCATTGCTCTACAGTGATGACAACTTGTTCGAGCTCTACTCCTTGGCTTTCAATCTCGGAAAACAACAGGCATGCCTTGTCTTGCACAGGTTGGATTCGTTGAGTGACTTCCATCACTTTTCTCTTGATCATATGGATCTGTTGCTGAGTTGTGTGTTGTTCGTGAGATCTTTTCATTCTATCTATTGCAGACAGGCCCTTCAGCTGCGCCTGTAGTGTATCTGCATGTTGTTTTTCTTCCTAGAGCTGTGATTCCAGCGCCTGTAATTCAGGATTCTCTGTAAGGTTTTCATATGTCTGGGGGCTCTGGTTACTTATTTTCTTGCACTCCAAGGTAAGAGATTTTAATCTGTCAACTGTGCTACAAGAAATTTCTTCTCGCTGGTCTCTTATCTCCTGAGGGGTCTCGGGTACTGTACAGAGCTCTAGATCAGTGATGTGTTGCTGGATTTTCTGGATTACTTCTTCAAGTTGTGCCACCTACTATGGAACCCGCTCCTCTATCTGGACTTCGATGACTGTCACAGAGCGAAGTTCTCTGATGACCAATTCCTTTATCTCAAGTTTCTCTACAAGCAATTGTTCTTTGCTTTGTTGTAGCTCTGCTTTCTCTGTATCCCATTTTGCTTGGAGAGCAATCTTTTCTCGTTTTGAAGTGTTGCGTTGCTCCATAAGAACTCCCTATACCTGTGTTAAAGCCTGAGTGGCTTGTGTTGTTTCTTCTTGAGCTCGTCGACGGCGAGCTTCGACTGAGTCGGTGATTCGGTGGAGTTGAGCTGGCTCATCCCCCATTTATGTTGTTCCTGTTGATAAAGGCACAGTGGAGACTGCGTGGCTGGATAGAAGTGCTTGTTGCACCCCTCGGAGCTCAGCCTCAATATGGCTATACATTTCCTCTTGCTTAGCCTCCTACTTTTCTTCTATCTCCTGTGAAGCATCATTCAGGGCAACGATGATGAAATTGAAGTCATCAGGAGTGAGGACAGTCTGGAACTTAGTCTGGGTTTCTTTCACTTTCTTCCATGATGACGATTTTTGGGGGGAAACCTTTCTTTTCTTCGAGGCCAAGTCCTCCTCGTCTCTATGTGATGTTCCCTCGCCTTTATTTTGTTGCATGTTTGTCCCTTCTACCTCTTCGCCATCACCCCATTCATCTGGCAAAATGGAAGCAGTCCTTACCGAGGCATTGTCTACATCGTGATCCTCTTCAACCTTCTTGGTCTTGCTCGGGCCTGGTGTATCCGGCACAGTTTCTGGGCTCTTGATGTCGGAGAGTTCTGCGGGGTTTGCTGGAATGAGGAGGTCCGCCAACCATTCCTTGGTGATCTCTTCGAGGTCTTCTTCTGTCAACTTATAGTATGACTGCAGTTGTTTCTTATGAGAATCAGTGTGCATTGTGATGTAAATAAAATGGCGGTCCGCACTGAATTTCATCAAAGGCCGAAACCTATGGAGAGTATTCGGGGTCATGCATAGTTCGGCTTGGATGGATAGCTTCAATTAGTTGTAATAAGTGTGAAACACGGCATTCAACTGCCATTGCTTGTTCATGTTGCTCGAGTACCACAGGGTACTGAACTTTGTAGCTAAAGGTTCAAATGGCTCGATGTCTGGGAAGGTCGCACCTTTCAACATTTCCCATGTAATGAATGCGATCAGTATGAGAAGCTGACTGAAATGGAACTCATACCCTTAGTACTGTGCATCCCTGCAATCAAGCGCTAGTTGGTTTACAAGGTATTGTACCCAATTCATCTGTACACTCTCCGCACACTTCCCTGCGAGGTCAACTACGAATCCGGTCACTTGGGTGGGCCGGTTCTTGTGAACTAATTTCCCAGCAATTAGTTGACAGGATAGGCGCACTACGTCGTTCTAGATAGAGGCTACCTTTTAGCCTCGCATTCCTTTCTCAACATCGCCATATGTTTCTTTAATCTTCTATGCTAATTCTCTGTCCATGGTTTTGCCAGGATAAAAATCCTGCGGGTCAGGGCCTTGCATGCTTAAGCCCGTGATCTGATTAATCAACATCGGATCCACTGTTATGCGATGGTTTAACCATAAGTAACCTCTGTGGTAGCAAGATAGCAGCAACTTGACACATGCATTCACCTCCTGGTGTCTGCCGAAGTGCGGGATCTTCATAACATTTAGCATTGTGGACTGCTTGAGGTTATGGGTCCATTCCTGAGGGACGATCTTTGAATTTTTCCCTTTTGTCTTCGTTAGGTACTTGTATGGAGCGAGCATGTTGTAGACCTTCCTGTCGCCGAGATTGAAGTAACTAAACTTCAACGCTACAATCTTGTCTTGGTCTGCGCAAACTGCACGTATCCTTTTGGGTAGGTACGGCATGACTAAAGGGTACTCAAAGTCTCTGAGCACACTATCCCGAGTAACTCCACCACTCAGGGGTGGAATGTAGGCAGATAGGATTCTCGGGATCAGTTTAGCGTTCACAAGATCATCCTTATTCTTAGTTCGCTTCTCATCGACCTGTCGGGATGGTCCAGCTCGAGAAGTGGAGGGAGATGCTTGCACGTTTCTCATGGATAAAGTCTGTACACCTGTAGATAACCCTCACTCTGACATGACTCTCTCAGTCATTAAATCGATCAGAACTTCCTCAACAACTTTCTCTGCAGTGCTGAGCTCATCCGACATGCAAGCTCGGGGTTAACTAGATCGGGTTTGGGATTAAGTCATATACTACAATGAAAGAGATGGCAACACAACAATGATCACTATGCAAAATAGGCTTAATCTGTGGGCTCAAATTCTCAGTTGAAAAAAGTGTTCTCGGTGCGTAGCGCAATGGACTAAATAAAAAATTTGGCAACAGTCTACTTGCAACGAGTATGAAGCTTCCATTAACGCTTGTTTTATCCGTTATGGCGCAGTCCAACGGTCCGATGATGAACCTTTATTGTTTTTCTGTCCGTTCGAGGTGGAAGTCGAACGGATATATCGGTCCCAATGGCTATATTGCTCTGCCACGGCGAGGTGCCATAGCTCGTTGTTTTGATATCCCAGTGAAGCTCCCATTCTGCAAGTTTTCTTTTTGCGATGCCCCCTCCGGTGCCTTCTGTAACTTTTCAATCTTAGCCCTCTTCTTATTTATCTTTCCATCCTTCTTTCTAGTAATCTTCAACTCGGTCTGTCTTTTTCCGTTCTGATTCCTATCTTCATTTAGCATAGTTACTACACGCAGTTGAGGTTCTCTCCTTTGACTCAGGGGTAATATATCTTCTTTGTCTGGGATAGGTTCTTCAGTATTCTAGGGGGCTTCCAATGTTCTTATAGCTTCGACATCAGGGTCTTTGTGCGAAATAGCTTCGATCTGTTCTCATGTTCTTCAATCAACTGTGCGATCCTTCTGGTCATGAAGTCTTTTAACTCTTGTTTCTGTTGTTCCAAAACTTCTTCTTTTTCCTTTCATCTAGCTTGATCTCTATCAATCTAGCGCTTTCTCAGTAACATGGTAAACGGGACGATGTCCTCAATAAATTTAATAATCTCAAAATCTGTTTTTATTGAAGTTCCATTGACATTCATAGATATCTGAGTGAGCTTTCTACATAGGTTTATCAGTTTCCCTCTGAATAACCCTATTCCTCCTAATGAAGGAATCATAGCAGGCCTTCCTATAGCTTCCCAAGTTCTCTCTGTCATGATATTCATTTGTGTTTCTTCATCCAGCACACAGTCAATGTCGAAGTCTCTTATTCTTGCCTCGATGCATTATTTTTCTTTAAATACCTCTGATAACCTAACATGTTGGTGGTCATTCAAGGTGTCTTTCATCTGTAGTAATACCTTCTCTGATTCTTTCTGGGGTTCTGTTAGTTTTGGATCTGCCTTAGGGTTCATATTCACTCCTTCAAGCTTAGCAATCATTCTGAGGCAATCCAATACTTCATGGTCCATAGCTTTGCAACAGAGACAACTAGGTCTTCCACCAGAGCATTCCTTAGCCAAATGGCCTGGTTTTCTGCAACTGTAACATAGGGTCAATCCTCTCTTTCTTTTAAATGATCCCCAGCCTCTCCTGTACTGTGCACTAGGATCATGGTAGCTAACCTGCAAAAAAATCTTTCTAGGATCCTGCATCCATTTGTTAGTCCAAATATTCTTTCTATGCATAGGTATAACATATCTTTCACTACTCTTGTCAGATCCATTCATATCAAATCTTTTTTCATCTATCAGTGCCCTAGTTTTCAAGCTAGGACAAAATCTATCAAACATACCTAGATCCATGCTTTAGAAACAAAAAAAAATCACTAATCTTACTTCTACAGAGCACAAAGTTTCCATATCTAAAAACTTTTAACTATTCTTACCTTTATCAGAGCACTGAGCTTACAGATCTTACCTCTTTTCTACAGAAACTTCCACTTTTACCTTTCTTAGAGCACAAAGCGTTCAGATCTTGCTTCTTTTCTTCAGTATCAAACTTTTTTCTTGCAAATCTGTCCTCTTTTCTTCAGATCTGACCTTTCTTTCTTGGCACAAGGCTTCACAGGTCAAGTAGGATACTGCGTACTAGGGCAACAGATCTATGCACAGAGCTTCCACGGTTTCAAATCGAATCTTTGCACAAAGCTTCTTCTTCTTTAGTTCTCAGCAATCACAGTTTCAGGTCTCGACAATGGAACCATTTGTTGGCACAGGGGTAGACACGGGGTTCAACGCTACAACAGTGCACCAACAAAACCCTAACTACCAACCCTTTCGGCAACACCTGTGAAGCATGAAGTCTCACCCAAGATAGAGGTGTATGTAGTCTCACCAAGATTATCCCAAAACTTGGTCAAGGGCCAACACTACACATAAAACTATATAGGCACCACTATATCCAATGCACTCACTCTTCACCTTGGACAAATAAGGGAAAGGCTTCGAAAAACCCTAGTTATTTCCCTGTGGGGAGGAAAGCATATTGGACTAAGGGAAAATTTCACTGGAATGAGGGAGGAGGAGTGGTAAAGAAGGAGAAACTTCCTTTAGAGGTTGAGAGGTCTGCGGGGGCACTTTGAGGGAGGGAGATGGAGAAAAACACATCTTGCTATCCTGTATGGATAAATGAGGAGCAGGACCGATGGGAAGCTGGTCATCCAAAGTGCGTTTCCTCCTTTCTCTCTGCATGCTTACAGAATATGTTTCCACGCAGAAGATCTCCAATGTGTTGAGGACTTCATCCTCAAAAACAACCTCATTAGTTTTTGTGAAGACCGCCCGCTTCAAATTGAATGATCATGGGAAGGTCGGGCGGCGTCCAGAGGGAGGATCCATACGGCCTAGCCAGAATCAGAAACCCTTACTACGGAAACCCTAAAGTTATTCGATGCAACGGGCTCAGACTTCCACCACAAACCCCTTACTTAAAAATTTAAAATTAAATTTTATGGAAAACAGTTTCCTTTAAAAATTGAATAAAGAACAAAATTGTGTGTTGTATAGGTACTAGCACATCCGCGAGTTGGCGGCTGAGAACGCCAAAAGGGCGCACCGCTGAAATCCGTGGCAATCTGTGGTGAAAATGATGAGGAAAGACAGAAAATGAAACGCACAGGTAGTCAGAAAATGA
>JZKD02S1517413.1:0-10582 GCA_000966675.3 Picea glauca
TGTTGGTGAAGGAGGAGAGTGTCTAGGCTTGCCAAAGCCACATGTCAAGTATCCAAGTTGCTTCCTTCATGGTCAAAGCCCAATTCTTCTCAAAACATATAAGTGCCAATGCATCAACCACACCACCAAACCCTAACCCCCCTAAGTGAGGTCATGCCTCCATAATAGACGTTTTGCCTCTCCTAGGCAAAACATTTGGCATGTGGGAGCTAGGTTAAGTTGTCCAATTTATCTTTAAGGCCTTCCAAGTTTGATCTCTCTCATCCAGCATGCGGGCCCTTGGCATCCACCTGTGGGCTTCAAGCCCCATGGAAGCACAAGCTATGCTTGTTCTCCCAAAATTGTCCACCAACTAGGTCCTGCAAAGACAAATGAGCACACCCTCCAAGGATCTCAAGTCATAACATCATGATAAGTGAATCCAATCAATAAATAAGGCATCTAAGCATGTGCATCAAAGATCACTATGTCAAACAATTAACATCTCAAAGACACTATGCGACTTGTCAAGCTTGAATATGGGAGGGTTGACAAGGTGTCCTATTGGGTAGATTTAGCCCTAGGTCAAGGAGAGTTTCCAAGAGATCCTTCTCTAAGCCATGTAAAGTGGTTGAAGTGGTTAGGGTCAAGACTCAATGGGCATAGATCTCATGACATATAATGGGTCGTAGTGTCTCATTCATTGGTGCCTTTGTAGAGGGTGTATGGTACATTCGTCCGCAATGCACTTTTTCCAATCCCATCAATTGCCTTTTATCTTTCTTTCTTTGTATATTCTTTCAATATAGCATAAGGAAAGCTTGAAGGTCACTGCCTTGGCGTGGTGACCAAATGACAACAATGTCACCCATAAACACCTAGTAGAAATGAGAAGGTTGGCTCCTAATGAGACCCCCTTTCTCTCAGCCATGCAACTGAGAGCCATTACACTAGTTTGGTGACCAGATGATGGTCATGTCATACCGTTAGATATTCATGGACATGCTAGGTCAGCTCGTGATGAGACCTCATATCCTTCAACTAACCTTTTAAGCATTCTTTATTATATTGTGGGTCCCCTTTACTCAAAGATAAATGTTTCATTGCTTTTTTGGGTGATCCCTGGGCAAAGCATCTGCAAGGTTTATACAATGCTTTTATCTTTTACCCAACATCAACCCCTCTCGACCTTCAACCCCTTCTTCCCATAGAATGAGGGACAACCCCTTCTTGGGTCAATACACCCTAAAATCCCAAGAGATAAGGAAATGGAGGGGAATAATGATGGAAAGTGGTAGTATGGTCAGGAACGGTACGACGGATCATTAATGGATTTCCCAGTTGCAAACCTATCCCTAAGGAAAACCACTTACTAGGGCACAATATCAACCACCAAGGTGAAGCAAGAAAAAAGGCATAATGTCCAAACATATATCATGAAATCTAGGGCAATCTAAGATACAACATAATCAAATGGCTTAAATATCAAAATGATGCTCGTCATAATATTGACTTGTACCTCATGGAGCAAGGCCCACTACATTCCAGAAGCCAGCTGGTGTGGTGGATTCCATCTGCAAAATTGTGACTATCTGTGGTGGTGAGTGGGCTTTCCATCTATGCAAAGGGTATTGCTGGTCATGTAGTCTCTCGGAACTCCATATCTGCAACCTGAGGGCCTCAAGACATAATCTCCTTAGTTATACACAAAATGGGGATAACAAAACCAAGGCTTGGTTCCCCACTGGAAGAGGATCCAAATGTGGGCATTGGAATGGATGGGATGGGTGTAGGAATGTTAGGTAAACTGACGGATGGAAAATCTGACACAATCTGTGTCTCCCAGATCGAGGGACCTATAGAAAAAGGAAAAGATGGTGTAGGTCTAATGGTGCTCGGGGATGGTAATGTGGACATCACCATGATGACCTTAGTCCCACTCGCAGATGGGATTAATGGCTCAGCCACACTGGATGAAATACTTGGTCCTGACACGGTGTAAGCATTGTTGAACAAAGAAAAAGGTTCACTAAAAAGTTCCCTTACCTGAATAAGTATGGGTGCTTCAAGATTAGTCAAAGGAGGGTTAAAGTTTGGTGGAGGACTTTCATCAACCACTTCCACTACAACCAAACCAATCTTCTCAAACCAAAGATGGGACTTTTTGAATTTGTAGTCACCTATTTTGCATTGCTTGAGAGGTGGTTGTACCTCCGTGATTGGCTCTAGTCCTCATAATCGATGGGACCGACATGATGATTCAGCCACGATGAAAAGAATATGTGTAAATCAAACACAATCCAACCTAAGGTCGATCTAGACTCAGAATCAAATAGCTCACCCCTATCAAATATAGGACTACAACAAGTAAATCAATAGCTTAGGGGACCTTCCGAAAACCAACCCTCTAGGGGAGATGAAGTCCCGAAAATATTGGCTAGTAAAGGTATGAGGAGAAATTATGATGAACAACATGAAATAAACCTTACCGACCCAAAGCACCCTTTATTAAGGTGGGCACCCTCCAGGGGAATTAAGACCATGAACGAACATCTACACCAAGTACTAGAGATATGTGCGACCTCATAATCAATGATCGGGCAAACAGTCGTAGGTCCGATCACACATAAGGGCAGTGTAACAATGCCCGAAGCTTTGAAGGCGTTACCTCATACATACGTGTGGCATAAACGAAACCCCAATATACGTAGTAGTTGAAGTGATACCATTAACACCAAAACAAGCAGAGAGGGGTAATATCCCTACTTGCCCCGATGCGAACCCGTGCTTAAATTTTGTTTTAGAGGAGCTTCCCAACACACTGGTTGCAAAAATGGATTGTACACTCTTTAATGACTCTAGGTTTCGTTTTGGTGGCCTTGAAAATTTTAATCTCCAATTCCATTCCAAGGCCCTAAACCTATCTAAAGTTGGTTTGATATTAAATAAAAGAGCCTAATCGATTTAAGTTTACAAATTCTTTTCTTAAGGTTGGTGTTTATGTCTAAGGAAAAATGATTTAAACTTTATGGTGTTTACTCTTGACCCAACCAAAACAATGCAAAAATGATAATGCACTTGTTCGATTCAATGAATTATAACTGTGGGAGGGAGAATATACATTTTCCTTTGTAAACTTCAAAATGTAAACTCAAACACCAAGCAATCATGGAAACAAATCAGATCCAAACTTTTGCTAAGATCTCAAACCAAGCACTTCACCAATGCACTTTGTCTTTAATGCTTCAAAAGCTTTATGCACGCAAATTTTTACTTTTGTTTTTTCAATCAGAATGCAAAAAACTTCTTAATCTAATCAAGAAAACAGATCTACAAACCAAAAACCAGTAGACAACAAGCAAGGGTTGTAGGATATTGGTAGTAATGATCCAAAGCACACTCCAATGTCTCTACAGGATCCAAATCCCAAAACTTTGAAAAAAAAATATAATGGATATCTAGAGTTTGGGAGTGGAAATTTGCAGTGGTTGTACTGCACTATGTATTTACCAAAATCACATGATATAATATATCAAAATAAATCCCTGAAAATCCTTTATCTAATGGATTTGGTCTGGCTGCAATCTAAATTCTCTGTCAAAAGACATTAGACAAACAATCCATGCAGCCATCACGGAAAATCTGCAAAATAATTGATTTTAAATCAACGATAATTTTGCTTTCCAACCACCAATTTGGACGATATTTTTTTTAAAACTAACGAACTTTTCAAGAGGAATCCAAATATGTAATTATTTCCTTCAGATTCAGCACAAAAAGTTACTGAATGATATCACAAGTGACCCTCCTTTAAAGGAAAAACTCCTTAAGAGAGCCAAGGAAGAAAGCAAAGGCTCTCCCCAGTGGAGTTGTCGATTCTATTATGGATAAATCCAGCCTACCGATAAGCCAGATCTCCCTTGGATCTGCCCTTGATCCAAGACAGATAGCAGGTATAGGTACTTATGGGGTTTCCCTATATCTAAATAGATTCGATCCTTTTACACTAAGAGAAGGATCATGGCATACCTCTTTATCAAAGGTTTCCCTTACATGTCCACTTGATGCAACTCTAGCACTTGCAATCCACTGCATGCACACAAGTGACAAACAAACACCAATCTACACACTCTTTCTAGAGTTAGGATATCACAAACCAAATCAGATCTAATCCAATCTACTCAAGGACGAATTAGATATACCACATATAACTAAATACAATAATATGGAAGGGGAAAACACATAGATCTATATTATAAAAATGGACAAATACATCAATGTACCTTTACTTTGAATCTTGATGCATTCCTCCTAGTTATAGGTTCCCAATGTTCCTCCTTAGCCTCTTAAGCTTCTCTCTCTATTTTTCCAGCATAACCACTCTCAAACTCTTCACCATCTCCTTGATTTGGCCTCTTCTTATAGTATTTTAGAAGAGATTGGAGATAAGCTTCATGACATGTGAATTAGGTGGTTACAAGTCATGGATAGTTTGATAGCATGTGAACTAAGCAATTACAAGTCATATATAAGCTTGATGGCATGTGAACTAACAAATAACAAGTCATGCACAAGTTTCATGCTTAAATATGAGCTTTTGCCAGCCTATTATGAACGTTTTCTTTATCATGAGCTTTTTGCTCAAGTTCCATGCTCAATTATGAGCTTTTTCCAACTCACTACGAACTTTCTTTTCAATTATGAGTTTATTCTCAATTATGAAATAATTTTTATTTCATAATTACGAAATTGTGACAAAATAATTATTTCCTTGTGAAATAATTATGAGAATTTTACTCGATTATGTACTTCTAGCCTCATGAGATCTAATAACATGCTTGGACAACCTATGGTGGAAAATACAAGTATAACACACATACATGCAAATAATATAACACATACCCAACATTCTCCCACTTGTTGTTTTCTTTGCATACATGGGGTCACAGGATTACATATTCAGCAATCTAGGGCAACAATGCCCATTGTTTCTCTACATCGGGAGAACCTCTAAGTGCTCACAAACTTTGTCAATGAATCTACAACATTCTTTAAAGTGTTAACCTTCTCTAACAACACCTTCTTGTATTCAGCCATGTCTCTCACAAAGTGATATTGAACATCAATATGATTTGTCTTTGAATGATAAGTTGGGTTCTTTTCCAGGAAGATTTCACTTTTACTGCCACAATCTAATCTTATAATTTGTTGTACCAACCTAATACCTAAACATAATATTTGTAACCATATTGGTTCCTTGCTTTCATGAGTTGTTGTCATGTATTCAACTTCTATAGTTGAGAGTGCCACTACAGCTTTTAATTTGCTCATCCAATTGATTGCTCCTCCAAATAGGTTAAACACATACCCACTTGTAGATATTTTACGATCCAGATCTCCAACCTTATACATCAACAAACCCATGTATGTCCAACACTTTGTCCAATCCTAGTCTTCCTTGATAGCACAATCCATAACTAGTAGTGCCACGTATCATGACATCCACAACAACCCACTAAAATTCTTGATCTTAGAGGATTTTAGTGGGTACTCACCTACCAAAATTTCAACAAGGTACTGATCACTATTAACCCAACCAACTATTCATTCATAAGACTATCTTTTGTACATAATATTTGAAGTTGATCCAAGGAAAGAATGAACTATAATGAACCCTTCAAGATTCATTGATTAATGCCCCCCTTTCGTCTCCACTCAAGTCTTGAACCTTCTCAGGACCCCCCTTTGCAATGATGCGAAATTCATCACCTCTATGACCCTTGTTTAAGAATCGTTGAGCCTTCCTGCTAAAAGCCACACTGTTTGTATTCCCTGACCCTTTATTTTAACGATGACACTAACTTAACAATATCATCGAGAGTCGATATCGTCGGAGTAATGTAGAAAGCACACATACCTTCACCAATAATCTTTCGACGACGATACCCAGTCGATGAAAGGACCATATGCCTTATAAAACTATCCCTTTTTCCACACATATGTGACAAGAAGAGATTACCTTTCAATTTTTTGTAAACTAATCAATGGAATCACAACAAGGTAGACCCCTCACCCTATATCTCGTCTACTCTATACATGACTTTAATCAATGCACGCTCCCCAAGCCAAAACCCTTTTTCATCGTTGCGACATATAGCAAACACTTTTTTGTATCTGTCAACATCCCCTCTTGAGAAATATTCTGACAATGATTGGGTACATTAAAGCATCTATTTTGGGCGTACATGTCAAAACGGGAGTGGTCCTTAAATATTTCAAGAGCCAAACATTGTATAACGTGTAGGGTGGACCCCTAACTCAATTTTCCACCCTATCCAATCAAACCAAGTCTCTATTGCACATTATACATTCTTCTTGGCATCATTCCATTGACACACACCTTTTTGAAGATTATAGTTTCATCGTCGGAGAATGGAACAATTTTGTTCTCTGTGCTACCAGTTAGACTATCCTGACAATGACATTACCCAAGCTATATCGTCGAAAATTTGACTTGTCGATACTCGTTCGTCGTCTCCCTCAATTCCTCTAATGATGATATCGTGACCCTGTAAAGTTCACACTCCACGTGTCCCTTTTACATACGATAACTCGTGAAAATTGGTAAAGTAAAGTAATAGGTGAAATGGTAGTCAATATTGGCTATATGAATCAATCAATACATTAAACCTTGCCAATTAATTGGTTTCCTACACCTATAGCACATTTCTCGAGGGAAAACATATGTTATAGAAGGCGATCCTCGTCAGAATATTTCAATGCCTTCAAATGTTTCACCCCTATCACATATTTTGACAACGACTTCATCAAAGAACCTGTCTACACTATGCTTGATTTGATACCTTCGATGACACACCAACGGTAACAAGTGTAGAGTTGTTCCCGTGAATTTAATGGATGTTGTATGAGTCTAACTAGGTCCAAGTTGTAACACACTAACATTTATTACATAGGTTAAAGAGGGAAAAGTAAAGCTTAAAACGCCAGATAGAAAACTTAATCGATGCATAGTTTAGTTTTGGAAGCATGTGATAGCGTAAACATTCATATTGTGGTTGCAAACTTCATTTGAATTTCTCTGAAACTTCAAGCAAACAGGTATGTACAATGCATACTCTAAATTTCATTATTTTGTGTACAACTAAAGATTAGACTAATTACGATCTTCTCTGCAGACACCCAGTGTACCTAGATGAAAGAATGTCCCACGTGCAAACCACGAAAGCAAAGAACCTAGTAGTTGGTGGACCTGCACCTATTTCCTTCCCAAATTCTATCACAATAACAAATACCAATTTCTTCGATGGAAGGGAGCACTACCTAAGGTACCATGAAATCTATAGTCTTTTTCAAAATGAAGAGTACCCATCTGACGACGAAGATATAGATGAATATTGGAACATCAGAAGGAGTGGTATTCACATCCTGACATCTCATCCGATGTTCTTCCCTTAGAATGATGTTGCATGGTGGTGTTTTACCCACCTCCAGAAAGACACGACCACCATAATTAATGAGTCCAAATTTTTTATTTCTTCCTTGAAAGTCGAAGACACCGAGATAAGGTATAAAACCCCTGAACCGATAATATCACTTAACGAATCTTTCTTACAGAAATTCAAGGTTGAAAATGAAGATTTCAAGGACCTAATGGACAGTTGGTATGTTGTTGAGGAAATACAAGTCAAATAAGGAGAAAGGTATATCCCAACCCAATATCTGAAGAGGCCATACAGGTTGTTAAACAAAATGATTTGTTGGCTAATTGGTGAAGAAACCAGCATGCACTTTTGAATGGAGTGGTTCCTAATGTCATACATAGTGGTGAAGACTGGATAGGTGTTCAACTGGGAAAATATCCTGGCCTTCAACATTATCAATCAAACAAAAGAAGCAACGGGTATGAAAAACACTAATTTGTATATGACAACATATCTCATTGATTTTATTTGTGTTGCTCATCATTCCCTCGCTATGGAATGGAGTTGGACTCCAATTCAGTCGTCGTTCAATATATATTGTTCGGAATTGTGGGACATAAATTATAAAGAATATGTTTGCAATATTTGTGATTATTTCCTAGCCCCTCTATATAAGGTCGTTTTTGGGATTTACCCACACGGGATATCTCAAGGGGAAATCACAACCCTAAAAGAGATACGAGACTGGTATGTGAAGAAATATTATACCTGTATCAGGGTATATAGAGCCATAGGGCCACCACATTACCTGCCCAAGTATGTGACCGACAAGTTGTTAGCAAAATAAATCACATATCAAACAGTTGTAAAAAGGGTGACGACCTATTTATCAAAGAAGAACAAGAAGTATTGGTTGATATTCCCACTACACATAGGCAGGTATACTCTATCCAACAAACCACATGCTCAAAAGGAAGATGAAGCTTTAAGGGAAATATGTCTGTGCATAGGGAGTTCAAAAGGATTTGATCCTCACAATGTAGTATACGACTATATAAGGTTAGTTAAGCTCGCCCAACAGGTCGTTCATGAAGTGAACTTTGCAGATAACCTCTTCAAAGGGGCTTTCTTCTTCGAAGAAGTATTATAAAGGTTGCAGACTAAACCAGCCAAAGAAAAACTCCACAAGGAAGAAGATGAAGAGAGGGTTGCAGTGAAAGAACAATTCAAAGAATTATTGCAAAAGGTCAAAGAGAAGCAGGAGGATAAATAAAGATAGCAAGCACATAATGTCGAGGAAAGAGTAAGGAAAGTCGAAGAAGAAGAAAAATATGAGCAAAGAAAAAGGGCAGAACTGGAAAAGAAGCAGGCGAATGGGATAAAAATAAAGACAAGGATCATGTCTCAAAGAAGGATGTTGAAGGAAAGATGAAGAACACTAAGACAGACACCAAAGCCTAAGCAGATACAAAGATTTAAAAGAAGAGACAAGAAAATGAAGAGTGTTAGCACTAGAGGTCACACTTAGATTGTTGTAGGTGTAAGCCTAATACCCATCAGAATTTGAATAATTAAATCAATTTTATGGTTGGTGGATTAGCAAGAAATAACAAGAAAGGGGGCAACGTACTTTCATTAGAGACATTCCATTGAGCATGGAGTCATAAACACCCTAAATATCAAAGGCAATCAAGTTGCATACCAGACAAAAGGGCTATATAATGATGAACAGAAGAATGGAGTAGATGACACTAAGCAAAATATTCATCAAGCAATGATCCTCTCTGCAAAATGAATTTAAAGAATACTTGAACAGAAATCATGAAAGGAGGCAATCACTACAAATCCTTTGCAGCTCATGAATTCTCCTACCCATGGACAACCATTAATCTTCAATACCTGCAATATATTCAAGCAAGAGGATGACAAAATAAATGGAAAACAAATAAGACAATCTGATAAACAGCTCTCATGACTCTTTAATGGCAGAAAATGTGATTACAAACAGGCCCTGAGGCTTACAAATAAGTAGCTAAACTACTCCTCAACCTCTCTCCTCTCTTGGATCATGAACTCAACCCTTTCATCAACAAAGTAACTTTTATCTATAGTGTATCATTCCTTCCTACTCTAAAGAGTTTGAATCCCAAGTGGTTGCATTGGATTCTCTTTTCTCTAGGAGTTGTTACAACAAGGTGAGACAAAAAATCCATCTAACTCCTATTTTTTTGGATCTTGTCTATTATGATTAACCCTCCCTTTGAAAATTACCCTTTAGAACTGCTTGATGATGCGATGGCACTAGAAACTATAGTTCATCATATGTGCTAAAATCTGGCTCCACAGGGGATGGAGACCTCCCTGTGAGGCTCCAAGAACATTTCTAGTTCCAATGTCTTATCTGTGAGTTGAATATGATTCTGATTTCAATAGTTGTTCACTTGCTTGCAAGTTAAATCATCTCACAGAGACCATATCAAACTATAATCTGACCACACTGTATAAAATAAAGGAAATGGTTGAAACATCAAGCTTAATTATTTACAATTCCTATATTAACCAACTGAAAGCCACTTTGCTCATGTATATACAAATTTCCAAAATAGCAAATCAATCAATTGATTTCTTGGAATGGATTTATGCTTGCAGTTGTCTGAAAAACATAAAAATAATTTAATGTATGCAGCAAAAAATTCTTAGACATCTCATACTCACAACAACAAAGAAACACCATGCCCAAACTGTCAGTGTGTGAATCTTTTGAAAATAGAGACTCCATCCAATCGACTTTTGGATCATGAAACTCATGACAAAAAAAATTGGGTTGATCCAAAGGACAAGGCTGCCACTATATTGAATTTTCTATGTGAATAAGATTATTATCTCTCATATTCCGAAAAACAAAAGACTGTTGCAATATATTTCCATTGTTGTCAAATATTTTAGGTGAAGGCTAAAAATGAAGCTTGTCTTCATGATCTTTTACAAGAGTAAGTATATTTTCAAATTTATCATAAACAGGTAAACTTTGAACACACACAAGCTAAGGGACTTGTTTATCATCCTTCTCTTCAATCACAAGTGAAAACACGTCGTAGGAAACCTCTTGAAAGACCCGAGGAAAATCTTCTTCTACAGTTATTTCTTCATGACAAGCATCA
>JZKD02S1517424.1:0-10582 GCA_000966675.3 Picea glauca
GATTGAATTATCTCCTCAAATATTGAAATGGTGGAGGAAGTATTCGATAAGTCCTTTGAATTAATCCTTCATATATTCCTACACATTACAAAGCTCACACATATTTGAGATATATGTGAAAACATGTTGATTTTCTAACATTTAATTACAAATTCCTTTTAAATACTAAAATGAATAAAGTGGAGAACAATAAGGTGAAACCCAAGTATATTTATGAAAATGATATCATGAAAGGTTAATGGGGCGATGAAATGTGAAGAATGATGAAGGGAAAGGTGGATGAGAATAGGACATTTCTGAGCCCCAACATGTTGCACCGAGAACACTTTCGTGAATTGTATCCAAGAGAACTCATTGTTACTATGTTGTGCTTACTGAGACTTCGCTACCTGTTCTATTGCATTTAGAATTTGTTCATTGACCTGAGTTAACCGATCTCTAGTGTGCATGTCGAATGAACTCAACACCATCAAAAATTTTGTCGAAGAGGTTCTAATCGAACTTATGGTTGAGAAGGTGATTTCTTTTGGAATTCAAGCTTCATCGATGAGATGAGCGTAAGCCTCCTCGTCGACTACTCGTGGATCTGGACCATCCCGAGTTGTGGCTGAGAAAAGAACCAAGCATCGAGATGACTTGGTGAACGAGAAGTTAATACCATCCATCATGCCCGACTACATCCTTCCTCTGGCCTGTGTGGTGAATCGTGACATTGTTCCCAGGTACTTCGACTACATCTTGGTTACTGCGTACCTCTCGAAGGGGATACACACAGGAAAGCCTCAACAGGATAAGATTCTGACATTGAATATCAACGACTTCAACTTGGGAGACCGAAATAACTTTATCATGCTCGCATCTCACATGTATTTGACTAGGATGAAGGGGAAGAAGTCGAGGATAATCCCCCAACCATGGACTATGGACCTCATGCAGTCCATTATTCTGAACGTGATGAAAATACCCCATTTTGAAAGGCACCAGGAGGTTAATGCATGTGTTAAGCTCATGCTATCAATCTTCCATGGCAGTTATTTGTGGCTATACAAACGCATCACCGTCGACCCGACGTTGATCCATCGAATCACTGGATTGAGCATGCAAGGAATAGACCTACAAGACCTTTACCCAGGGAAGGTTGCAGACCGTACCCTAACACAGAAGATTAAAGATACATACGGCAATGTGGAAAAGGGGAAGCAAGGATACAAGGTAGCCTCCATCTAGAATGGCACAATGTGCCTTGCTTGCCAATTGATTGTTGGTAATCTAGTCCAGAAGAACAGACCGACGCAAGTCACAGGGTTTGTTGTTCACCTCACAGGGAAATGCATGGAGGGGATACAAATGAACTGAGCAAAGTACTTAGTGAACCAGTTAGACCAATACTACCACGAAGCTCAGGATCAAGGCTATGAGTTCCATTTTAGTTGGATGTTCATCCTCATCGTGTTCATACCTTGGGAGATGTTGGAAGGTGCAACCTTCCCTGAACTAGATCCATCTGAACACTTAGCCGTGAAGTTCACTTCACTCTGGTATTCGAGCGATATGGGAAAACAATGGCAGTAAATCACGGTGTTCCACACCTACTACCTATAGTTAAAGAGGGCTATTGAGGTTGTCCCTCGTATAACACCGAACACCTTGCATAGGTTTAGGCCATTTTTGAAGTTCCACATAGACAGACATTTTATCTAAATCACTGTGCATGTAGACGAACACAAAGAAGTAATGCAAAGTTATTACAAACTCATAGAGGAGGACCTAGAAGAAATAACTAAGGAGTGGCCTCCATAACTCCTTATCCATGTTGACCCCGCAGAACTGTCTGATCCCAAACTAATCAGAAGCCCAGTGGTCACTCATGAATGGCGTGATACACCTAGTGTTATCACTCCAAAATTCACTCTATACTGTAATCAGGTGATCTTGGTAACATCAAAATTTTTGTAAATGTAAATGAGTTTTTTTAAAGGTCAAACAAGACTCAAAATAATAATGTTCCAACTCAGAAAACAAGGCTAGCATGCACTAGCAATCAAGGTCTTGGCTAAATTCAATTAGTAATTGAGAGTGAGTATGAATAGAGGGAAGACTTAAATGAGAGGAATGTAGGGGTTGCTGTAAACATCAGGTTTATAGAAAGCCTAAGGAATATAGATTCTTAACACAAGCTCTTCTTGAGTTCAGAAACTAAGGAAGCTAAATAAACATCATGATAATATAATGATCAAACATCCATCATAATATCACCACAACCATTCATGTGAACATTCAAATCATGAAAATTTAGCATCAGAAGAAAATAAGATGAAAGAGAAGTTGATTTCTATTAACCAAAATGTCTTAAATCTAGTACATAGCCAGTTCACAGTAACTTCATCAAAATATTACAGTATAAGGGAACCTTGCTCAACCATTTGAACCCCACTCTAATCTTGTACCATGAAATATATATAATCATAGGTCCTTTCCATCTCACCAATTCGAACTCCAATCCATTTCCCAAAATAGAAACAGTTACAAACAAAGAATGACACGTTTTAACTAGTTTCCTGCTTTTCAGGGGGTGAAATTCTGAAAACTAGGCTTCAAAATTTCACTTTTAATTCTCAAAATAAAATAGCTGTGTAAAATATGAGAACATTTTTTTTAGATAAACGTGTTATGAAAAAAAACCTATCTCAGTTTTGTTAAATTCATCTCCAGCTGGCCGCAACATGTGTCACAAAAACATGTCTCGAACAGGAAAACACGAAAACTGAAAACGTAGGGCTCAAAGATTCTTTCGAATCTCTCAATCTATGACACATGTGTGAAAAATGAAAGAGGTTAATGTTCCTGGGTCTGTGATTGACAATAAACTCCTTTTTATTTTTAAAATTCATCTTATTTCACCCGGAAATCCTCCTAGAAGTCAACTGATCAAAATTGTCAGTTCAGCAGTCTTAAAACAAAGTTTAAGCAGCACGTTCCGTAGCACCACTTATATGTCAAATAACTCTCTGACCATAGAAAATTTTGAACAATGAGAGAGGTTTTTGTTATTTGGTATGTGACGAACAAAACATTCCTCCAGTTTTCAAAACTTCCTTCCCATTTGATCATAGTACAAGTTTCAATTTAATGGCTCAAAACTGGTAAAATAACGCTGCACAATTTGTTTTCTACCAAAATTTAGGTAGCGAATTTAGGTAGCGCCCGTGATGTGTCTGTGTGAAAATTCCATCTCTGCCAGATATTAGGTAGAAAAATTCGGTAGTGCCACTATGCGTCTGTGTGCAAATTTTAGGTAGCGCTGTAAAAAATGCAGCACCTCCAACTTGAACATGTGCAGAGAAAGTAGTGACTTTGCATAGTATCAAACCCACTATCTTTAGGTGAATTGGCAGCATTGTAGATAGAATACCAGCGGAATACCAAAATAGACTATTTTATAGTGCCAAAGTGCTACGAAATGTCTACATTTTACTGCTGAGGGAGTTAACACTTCACAAAAAAGCCCAAAACTATGAGAATCAAACACTTAGAAGCCTGTATAGGTGGCAGATTTAGTGTTTCATCAATTGTTTATCTTTGCAAAAGGGACACAATATTTCCAATGCCTTGGCCCGTATCTTTCTTCTTCTGTAGGATAGAGACTTTTGGTAGGGATTGTTCTTCAATAGCGTCTTTAAGAGTTGATGATCTTGTGAAAGGATTTCTGACCTTGATGTTGGCTTCTGAAGGAGATGAGGAGAAGTGTGGCTTCTTTGTCCTACCTATAAAGGTTTTTTGAGATTCCTTTAGGAGAGGCAGGCCTCTTCTAGCTGCAAATTCGAGTGATAACATATAGGCTCCATGGGGGATAGAGTCCTTCATGTGAGGCTCTAATATCTCTTGTAGTTTCAGTGCCTTATCCATTTGGTTTTTGCCAACCTTTAACCTGTGCAAACTGATCTGACTTGTGACCTTCAACTGAAACCAAATGCAAACTGAAAAATTAACTGCTGGAAGAGATGCTCAGGGTGATGAGCTTATTTCACACAACCTACCTACCCTAATCTATCCCCTGAGCTGTTTGATCAAGTGAAATGAAAAATCCAATGGAGCCATGCAAGCATCTCATCCACTGGTTGGATTATTTGCATGTGTTTCTTCAAAGGCAACAAGGAATACCAAATTAAATCCAATGAATATAAGAGTTTGAAATCAGTTTCATCACTAACCAAATCTAAAAACTTAAACTCACTCATTGACTGCAAACATGTGGCAAAAGGATCTTGCATCTCATGAAGAAAAACATATTGTTGATCAACACATATAAAACAATTATCTTCAATTTCATATGTTGTTTTTTGTTTCAATCCTTTATACTTACCATCAGTATGGAAAGAGTTTGAAAATGACCCATGATGTCCTTCAAAAGAAAAGTCATTTTGATTTTCAAAGGAAGAAAGGAAAATTGTTTGTTGACCAACTTGTTCTTGAAATAAAGTTTTAGGAAATGAATGGTTCAAATAGAAAATTGCCTGACTATTCTTATATCCATGATCACTTAAAATATTTACATCTTCATCATCTTCACTTTCAAATTCACAACTACTTGATGGCTGCAAACTTGAATTTTTAAAACCTTCCGCATAACAAACTATGAGATCAATAACATCTTTAGAAGGTTGCTAGTTTATAAGATGGTGAACTCTCTCTTTCAGAAATTGGAATGAAGAAAAGCATAGGGGTAGAGAATTTCCTTCATCAAACTCACTACCTTTTTGTTGTCTATCATCATGGATGAAATGTGTGGTTCATAAACCTTCATAAGACTTCTAAAAAGAATCATCTCCCGGAGATGACCCTACAAATGGTTTCTCTAGAAGAAAAATGCCATAATCATCATAATACTCATCATAAGGAGGTAAATTGGAAACCTCTTGAATATCCATAGCAAGAGGATTTGGATCAACAGCTAGTGAGTCAGCCACTTGATCATCATTCATTACAAATTCCTCTTTAGAATAGTGCTCACAAGAGGATGACAAAACATGGTTTACATCATATAGTTGTCAATGCAGTCATCAACTATTTCATATTCAACATTGTTTGAAAACTTCTCTTGAATTTGGCATGCATACTTGTTCATTGAAACAGCTGCAATCATTAAGGAATCTGATTCATAATTTGACACATACTTACATCCTTGTTGTTGTCCTAGATCTAATTCACTCTCACTGTTTTCTTGCTGAAAATTTGAAATGTACTGATAGTTCCCTTGTTCATGTGCATGCAGATTTTCAAATTCGACCTGCTCTCGGATCCTCTTGGAAGCATGGATGTTTTCCTCCACTCCTTGGGCATATTCAAACAAGATACTTAAGGATGAAGACTTATTTATAATAGGAGAAGGGAAAGTTTTGAATGAAGACCCATAACATAATATATCATGGAAGTTGTCTCTATAGGCCGGATCTCCAAAGGAATATCATAATAAATTCCATAAAATATTCTGTTAAAACAGACAAAGCTTCATCCTACTCTCTCTTCAAAGAACAAAAATCATCAAGGTATGAATCTAATGATTTGTTCTCACCCAAATACTTCAAAAAATCATTAGAGAAGTCGACCCAAGAGCCAATAGAATCAACTCTCGGACCCTTAAACCATACAACAGTATCTCTAATCAAAGATTTAGAGAACAATCTCATGATCACATTTTCATGGACAATATCAAACCAATCAATAAAATCCTCAAAGGATTCCATGTGTCTCTCAGCTGAAATTTGATTCTTTCCAGAAAAATGGGGAAGTTATTCAAAGCAGTCAAGAGGGTAAGGATGAAGGAGATAAGGAAGCCTTAAAGGCTTGAACATCTTCATCCTGATTTTAATTTGAAAGGGAGTGGGCTGATCATGAAGGTTAATAGGTTGATGACAAGGTTGATCATTAATTCCCAAAGGTGTTGAAGTCTGAGTAGGTTTAGAATCAATCTTAATTTCCTCAAGGTTACAAGAATGCTCCAATTTAGGAGGAATTGGAATGCAGAACTCATCTTTAGGAATGAGCTGTAATGATGATATAGGATCAACATCAACAACATAAGGCTACAAGATTTCCTCTTCTAAGGTTGGATATACGAAGGTAGGTTGATGATCATAGGAATAAACAAGACTAAAAATAACCCTCTTGACATGTGAAGGGAAAAGCATGAAAGAGTTGATAAAGAATAGCAAAAGTTCATGTAGAAAACTAATGAATTGATACCTGGTCATCTTTCTGTCAACAGAATCATCCCCAGTGGAGTCTTTGATTGTGGAGCCTTTCTACACAATTCATTTTCTGCCAAAATTTAGGTAGCGAGTTTAGGTAGTGCCCATGATGCGTTTGTGTGCAAATTCCATCTCTGCCAGATATTAGGTAGTAAATTTCGATAGTGCCACTATGCGTCTGTGTGCAAATTTTAGGTAGCGTTGTCAAAAACGCAACACCTCCAACTTAAACATGTACAGAGAAAGTAGTGACTTTTCATAGTATCAAACCCACTATCTTTAGGTGACTTAGCATCACTGTAGGTAGCATACCAGCGGAATACCAAAATAGACTATTCTGTAGCGCTAAAGCACTACGAAATGTCTTCATTTTACTGTTGAGGGAGTTAACACTTCACAAAAAAGCCCAAAAATCTGAGAATCAAGCACTTAGAAGCCTATATAGGTGGCAGATTTAGTGTTTTATCAATTGTTTATCTTTGCAAAAGAGACAAAATCTTTCCAACGCCTTGGCCCTTATCTTTCTTCTTCTGTAGGATAGATACTTTTGGTAGGGGTTGTTCTTCAACAGCCTCTTTAAGAGATGATGATCTTGTGAAATAATTTCTGACCTTGATGCTGGATACTAAAGGCGATGAGGAGAAGTGTAGCTTCTTTGTTCTGCCTATAAAGGTTTTTTGAGCTACCTTTAGGAGAGGCAGGCCTCTTCTAGCTGCAAATTCTTGTGCTAACACTTGAAACTAGCAGAAGGAAGAAGACAAAAGAGGTACAACAACTGAGCAGTGCATCAGAAGAAACTGCTTCAGATTCACCTGGAGGATGAGTTCATGACAAAGTAGATAAAGAAGAGTATAATGGAAAAGAATATCAGTAGAAACAAGGCGAAGTAACACCGCCACAAAATCCCCCTAATGACGCAAAACCATCTAACAAAAGAAAGGTTTCTCCCATGAAACCCACATCACAGAAGAAGTCAAAAGCTAGTAATACTAAGCTATATACTATGCTCACACCCGATGACTTTGACTTCATCATCACAACTATCTCTAATGCCTCAGAAGATATTTTGTAGAGAAATGAAGCTAAGAAAGAGACCATGTACAAAAAAATTGAAGCAGAACTACGAAGTGTATAACAAACCCTTCACTCCAGCCGCACAGTGTCCACTACACCCCCGCCATCAGAAGAAACTGAGTTGGAATATGAGCCTACCCAACTCCGTAGACTAGTCAATGCGATCGAAGCTCACCTTTGTCGCGCACAGGAAGAAACAAAATAGGCCACAGTGGCCCTAAAGCAAGCCCAATAGAAAGTGATAGAGCAACACCAAGTTGCGTAGTAGAAGAAGGATGACCTACAAGAAAAGTTTGAAGAGGAGAAAGAACATATCTAGAATGATAAAGAACAAATTCTTGCAGGGTAGGTTGGATTAAAAGAAGCACTCAACAGAGCACTTCACTCTGTGACAGGCTTAGAGAAAAAAGAGGAAGACCTAGTGGAGCATCAAGTAGCGCATATTTCTAAAGCCATCCAACAAATTCAACAAAGAATAACATATCTAGAGCTACAACAAGTACCAAGTACTCTGCAGGATGTGTGAGAACAAAGAGAATCCACTGCCTAGAGCGCAGTTGAGAGGATCAGAGCATTAACTTTGGAATGTAAACAGCTTATTAATAGAAGTGCGCAGACTTATGAGAAACTTACTGAGGACCATGAACTGAAGACACTGGAGTCACAGTTCCAAGAGGCAAAGAAGCAAGCAGTGAAAGTACAGACACAGTTGAAGCTCCTATCAGTAGTTGAAGGAATGAAAAGATTCCAGGAATAATGCACTGCTCAACAATAGGTCCACAACATATAGAAAAATGTCATGGAAGTGACTCAGAGGCTCCAACCAGTCCAGAACGAAGCTTTCCAACTATTTGAGGAGATTGAAGGTCGAGGAGAAGTGATGGAACACGTAGTCACTTTAGTAGAACAACACTTAGAGGGATCTATGAATGAGGCAGTTATTCAAGATTTTGCCAAGCAGGAGGCCTTGGCGAAGCAGTAGGTCAAAACAACTCGAGGCTTTTGAGGAGAAGCTACCCAGAGTAGAGTGACTCAGGATGAGTCATAGGTGAGTGTTGGGGGCATTTTGGCCCTTGACCAAGTTTTGGAGATCCTTGGTCAGGTTTGACCTATTTTGGTACTTTGACAGGTTATCAAAGGCGAAGCGCAAGTCGAAGTGAAGATCGTGTGATCTCGGCCCCTTTTTAGGTATTTTTGGGTTTTGGTCTTATGTAACGAGTATGGGATGTCAGCTCATGGGTTTACCCATGCTTAGGCCTCTTTTGTAATGTATAAATAGATGTCTAGGTGAGGATAATATATGCATCTATGTGATGTTGTGCTAAGTGCAAGTGATAGTTGTAAATGTTTTGTGCATAATGTGTGAGGCTTGCAAGGCTAAGTGCAAGTGACTGTAAGAGTCTGTGTAAAGGCTTTGTGCTGTAACCTAGCTCAGGGAAGGATGATTTGGTGAGGTGCATGAAAATCTCTTGTCCTATGTGGAGTAGGAATTTGTGGCTCTGTGCATGTAGATGATTGACAAAAGATAATAAAGAAGATGAAGAGTTGGTGGACATAGCCCCAGGCTGGGGGTGAACCACGGGTATATCATGTGTTATGGTTTCTTTGTGCATTATGGTTGTTTTATAGTTCATATGATTAATGCTTAGTGTAATGATGTATGATTAGATGAATATGATAGCTTAGTGCCTAATGATGTGAATAAGATGCTAGATCGGATCTATGTTGATGTGCTTAGTGCTTGAATGTGTTATATCTTGTTGAATACTGCGATGCTCTATAATTAGGGTTTGGATCTGCGATGTGAATAAGGGTTAATTACTGATGAATGTTGACTGCTAAGTTCTTTGTTAGAATATTGTAATCACATATTTGTGTCCCAGCTAAGTTTGCAAACACTAGAGTCCTGCAACTATCCTTGCCTCTACCTCGGGTGAGACTTCATCTTCTTCGCAGGTGTTTCCGAAAGGGCCGGTAGTTAGGGTTTTTTTGGTGCGATGTTAAGCGTTGAACCCTGGTTCTTCTCCTATGCCAACAATGATTTCAAGAAAGGAATTGGCATCGTCCTTATGAAAGAGGGTCAGTATTTTGCCTTTACTAGAAAACAACTGCCAAAGAGAAATTTGGGAAAATCAATCTATGAAAAGGAAATGTTGGCTATTTTCTGCCATGGATATTTGGCGCCATTATATATTGGGGCAATGCTTCCAAATTAATACAGATCATCAAAGCCTCAAGTATTTTATGGAACACCACCTTTCCTCCCCAGAGAAACAAAAATGGGTGATTAATCTCTTTGGATATGATTATGAGATCATTTACAAGAAATTAAAAGGCAATGTGGTTGTTGATGCACTTTCTAGAAAATATGAATATGAAAGGTCCCTTTTTTCTCTCTCCTTCATTGTACTAGATTGGCTCCAAGCTGTTCGCCAGGAATGGCTACACGATCCCAAAATTTTGCATCTGATACAACAATTACAGGCCAATTCTCTAGTCTCCCCAGGGTACTCTTGGCTCAATGATGAGCTTCGATACAAAGGCCGTTTGTATTTAAGTAAACAATCAAAACTTAAATCCATGATACTTTCTGAGCTTCATGCTACACCCACCACTAGGTACTCCAGGTTTACCAAAACCTATGACTGGGTCAAACGCTCTTTTTTCCTGGGATGGTATGAAACAGGATGTTTGTAATTTTGTGGTTGAATGTGATGTGTGTCAACACAACAAGGGAGAAATAGTCAAATCTCCTGGCACACTACAACCGCTTCTGATTCCACCTGCTATTTGGTGGGATATCTCTATGGATTTTATTGTAGGCTTACCTAAATCAAGAAATAAATCATTCATTATGGTGGTAGTTGGTCATATTTCCAAGTATGCTCATTTATGTGCTCTTCAAGACCCATTTACAACATCCACTGTGGCTCAAGTTTTCATGGATCAGGTCTTCAAGATTCATGGTATTCTGCATTCTATTGTTTCTGATCGCGACCCAACTTTCACCAAAAACTTTTGGCAAGAACTATTCAAGCTACAACGCACCCAATTTCATCTCAACACATCTTATCATCCCCAGACTGATGGTCAAACTAAATTTGTCAACAAGTGTTTGGAAACATATTTGAGGTGTTTTGCATCGAAAAGGAAAAATTAGTGGGCTCAATGGTTACCACTAGTTGAATGGTGGTACAACACTTCTTACCATACAACTACTCACATGACTCCTTTTGAAGTGGTATATGAACAAAATCCAC
>JZKD02S1517435.1:0-10582 GCA_000966675.3 Picea glauca
TTTCACCATCTGAATCGTTCTAGAAACAAAGTTATAGCGAAAAATGTAAGATGACCTGTAAATAACATACCTTAGAACACATCACCAAAAGACTTCATCCTCCCTTGAAATTCAGACTTATTTACTTCATATTTCCTCTGAAATTCGACTTATATCTTGTTGTTCATTAACAAACTTGTGTATATTTTAAAATGAATGTATAACGATATGTATTTATACCCTTTATGTCACTTCCTTTTAACATTAGGGCCGACATGTAGTTTCTGCTTCAATTCACATTGTCATATTCAAAAATTCATTTCTCCTCAATTGTGAGGATCCACGTGACGTGCCACATACCACCGAAAGCGACATGACTTATACTATCCATCCATGGGTGTTGTATCTGCATGTTTAATTTCCTTCATGTCTATCTACTTCGATCAACTGTGGGTCCAAAAGCCAATGGCTATGGTTGATATCAATGACAACAACCAATCTTTCAACAATCTCCCCCTTTATCATTGATGAAAACACTTATGCTCTCCCTGTCCTCATGCTCCTGGTTTCTCTCCCCCTTCGACATCAATGGAAAAGGGTGGGGCTTCTCCCCCTGAGTTTAATTGCAAAAGGTAACTCTCTTCTTTGGGGTTGCTCCCCCTGAACATACAACACTTAATACCACTTCATTTTTATGGTCTCTTTCCTCCTTGGAGTTTTTTCGTGGATCTAGGATGTATATGTTACTTGGTCTTCTTGTTGCAGTTGCAACTAATCTTCCTGAACCTTCTTCTTTGATTTTGCATCTTTGTGAGTCAAACGTGAGAGTATATCCTTGATTACACATTTTACTAACACTGAGTAGATTATGCTTCAAGTCTTCAACCAATAGGACATTCTTTGATTTTACATTTTTGCTTCCAAGCTCTACTACACCTTTTCCAAGTATTTTGGCATATGAGTCATCTCCAAATGCAAAATTGTCACCCTTTCGCTTCAAGCTGATGAATTTTTCTTGATCTCCGGTCATGTGTGAAGAACATCCATTGTCTATGTACCATTAATATTCTTCTTTACATTCTTTAGTGGTCAATGCTATTCAACAATCTTCATTGTTTGGAATCTCTTTCCTTCTCCATACTGTGGTTGACATAGGGACATTTGGCATAGGAGCATCTTAATTCATATATCTGCAATCTCATGCTTTGTGACCAAGATAATTACATTTGTAGCATACACTATTTTTGTCCATCAATGGGGAAAATGAATTATAAATTATGTTGACAAATCCACGATTGTTTCCATATCTTCTATTTACACCATTTATGTTTATTGCATTGTTGTTCCTTTCATTGATTCTACAATTAATTTCCTTATGTCCAAACTTTTTCAAGTATAACAATGACCAAGAAAGAAATTTTGATACCTGGGAGTAAGTGACCTTCTTTGTGATGTATTCCATTTGGGTTCATGATCTACTCTTATGTAGTTTCATTCATACCGATTGAAGCTTCTTTTATTCCTGAAGGTAGGACGTCTTCTTGTATATTCATCTCTTTTGTAATCATTCATTCTTTCTGGTATCCTGGTCCACTTCTCATCAATTGTTTGTGTAGAGTTTTATTCAATCTTCTTGTTGGTATTTGCATCTTCTTTGTATGAATTTTCACCCATTCATCCAAGATGTGTTAAGTCTTTTGGCACTTGAGAGTTTCTTAAGCTCTTCTTCAATGAGACAACTTCTTGTTCAAGTTTCTCACAATCTTCTTATTTCTTCATCATTTGAAAATTCCTTACTTCTCCTACTCTTCTTTCTTCTTCGAGTAGAGTTTTCAAGGAAATGGTTTCTTCTCTTAGTTTCTCAAAGTATTCTAATTGTTTCTTCAATCTTTCAATTGTATTTTCATAACTACCCAATTCACTTCTTAGTTTTCTATGYGTGCTTTTGAGCTTGCTATTTTCAATCTCAACATGCTTCAATTTTTTAAGATTYTCATCTTCTTGTTGAATCATTTCTGCTTCATGATTTTCTTCTTCTTCATTAGAATTTTCTTCTTYAGTGTCATCTCTTTCAATCCTTGGATAAGGACATTCAAATTCAACATGTCCTACTCCTTCACAATTAAAGCAAAAGAACTCACCTCTATTTGCTTCTTTGAAATATGAGATGTTGTAATTTKCTTCAACTTCTTCKTCTTGTTCTACTTCTTCCCTTGCATAAAAKTCTTGTAGCTTGTCTCAAATCTCTTTTTATGATGCACATGATCCCACCTTGGATTTCACTAAATCTGTCAATCCATCCAGGATGGTATCTATTGCCAATTTGTTGTTCATTCTTGCTTCCTTTTGAGCTGAAGTCTTTGGTTTCTTTAAAGCATTGTACCTTGAAGCAACTGAGAACCAAACATCTTCCCCAAGAGATTTCAAGTAAGTTTCCATTCTATTACTCCATTATTCAAAATTGCTTCCATCAAATGGTGGAATCCCATTTAGAATGTTGTCTTCCATTTCTATTTAGGATCTTCCTTCCAGTGGTTAAATTGTACTGAAGGTAACCCGCTCTGATACCAATTGTTGATACTGAGAAGGGGGTGAATCAGTATCAAGTACAATTTCAAAAAAAAAATCAACTTATACTTCAACCATATTATATATTCAATTATATCCAATGAACAATGAACAATAGTAGAAGAGTTACACCAATACACCACTATACACCATGCATAATATATGAGAAATGATCAATAGTTATTATTCAAGGGAAGTAATGACTTCCAAGGGAAGCTACAACTTCCAAATATAAAGGGAGGGATAAACCTCCAAAATAAAGATACAATCCTCCAATATCAAGATAGGGTTGACCTCTCCATCCTCGCCCCTTCCTTCTACCCAAGAATATATGAGAGATAATAAAAATTTACATTAAATTATTACCATCAACCAACCATCACATAGAACCTGATAATGCTTCCTGAGACTTCTTAAACTTATGCAATTATTCACTTATTGGAATACTCAGATCTTGTAGATAATATTACTCAATGTATTCTCTGAAACTCCTCCAAGTTTTACTCCTTGAATCCCCCTAGAAAAGGAGTTATAGAGAAAATGGTAGACCTTATTCAATTCTGGTTTATTTAGGAGAGTGAACTTGTACATAATGCCACACGCTCAATATTTAACATAAGATTCTGAAATTCATACAAAAGAAACTACAACCCATACTATTTCCAATGCAATTGGTCTCACTTCATTTGGATTCTCTATGAGGACATTATGACTGTTTCACCCGGAACACATGTTTATGACTAGCTTCAGGACTAGTAAAAAACCCTATCTTCCATAGAGTGTATCTCCAAAAGTATAGCGAATGAAGAGCTGAATTTTTTACCACACATACCTAGATATGTCTTATCAATAGACTCAGAATTTCACCATCTGAATCGTTCTAGAAACAAATTTATAGTGAAAATGGTAAGATGACCTGTAAATAATATACCTTAGAACACATCCCCAAAAGACTTCATCCTCCCTTGAAATTCAAACTTCTTTACTTCATATTTCCTCTGAGATTTGACTTATATCTCGTTGTTCATTAACAAACTTGTGTATATTTTAAAATGAATGTATAATGATATGTATTTATACCCTTTATGTCACTTCCTTTAACATTAGGGCCAACATGTAGTTTTTGCTTCAATTCACATTGTCATATTCAAAAATTCATTTCTCCTCAATCGTGAGGATCCACGTGACATGCCGTATACCACCGGAAGTGACATGACTTATACTATCCATCCATGGGTGTTGTATCTGCATGTTTAATTTCCTTCATGTATATCTACTTTGATCAACCGTGGGGTCCAAAATCCAATGACTAGGGTTGACATCAATGACAGCAACCAATCTTCCAACACTTTGGTTCTTGAGGGTGAACAAGAGTTAGACACACACACACACATGTTGTTTTGATTTTTCAGCCGACAACTCCATGGTTTGAAGAATTCACTGGCGAATCGAATGGATTTCAATGTCAACATCATTTTCTGCAAAGATAGCTACAAGGTATGCACCATTTTGTTTTTCAAATGTACATGTTTTCCAAATATTGTGCCTAATATTGAAGTTTGGGGAGACTATTTTCCTAGATTTAGAGAAGATGTTGATGATAGTCCAACACAACATTTTATAGAGTTTCATGAGTGCATGCTTCAACTGGTTATTCTTCATGAGGATGTTCTCATGAAATTGTTCATGATCTCTCTGGAAGGCGATGCAAGAATCTGGTATTAAGGCTTTCCTGTTGCTAGCATTTCTTCTTTAAGAAATTTTCATGCTGTGTTTTGTTCTCATTACAAGAAGATGTATCCTACTGAATCTCTTTGTGAATATTGTTGCAATAAATAATTGAAAGAACAGATACCTCAAGATAATCATGAAAAATGTGATCAAGAACTAGAAAACAAGTTTATTACAGTAGTGAGGATGAAGAAGATCTACTAGTCTATGAAGAAGCACCTTTGGATAGTTCTGATTTGGATACATCTGAAAGTGTTCAAGAAGGTACAATTCTTCTCCTTGCTTTGGAGGATAAAGATCAATATTTTATTGAACATAATGGTGTCTTTGTGTCTGAGGAAAATCATCAAAATTCTTTTGAAGGAGACCATACAACATCTTCGGAAATTTTCAACAGTCAAGTCAAAGTCCCTATGTGAGATATTAATAAAGACATTGAAGAAGGCTTTAAGGAGAAAATCCAAATTGAAGTTTCCATGGGTATTGAAGGAAACCTATTTTTTTCTTCTTTTCTTGCATCGGAATCACAATTAGAACATATCAATTACATTAAAGAATCAAAGATTACACAAAGGAAACTCTGTCAAGCAAAAGGAAATGAGGTATTGGTTAATTCTCAAAGTATTATCTCTTTGAAATTTTATGATCCAATAACATTATGGATGGATTATGCATCACCCAACAGGTATCAACATTTCATATTTTAGTTCACTAGTTTATTTTCAGTTCAGTCGTTGCAGCGAGAAAGGATAATTCAATGTAGATTATACGCATATTTTTTTATATTTTTCAAGATCCTATAGATGCATGTTTGGAATCCTCTGGTGATGAAATTTTTGTATCAATCTTTCTTCATGAGATTAGATCTGATTTTAATAATAAGATACAGTTGTTTGCAATGCAATATTGTCTAAAAATTACAAACATGAATGGATTTCAGTTATTTAGACAACTGCTTGGTTGGTTACACTAGAAATTTGCTTACACATGAGCAGAACAATTGATTTGACTAGAATAGGAAGCTTGTATATAAATAAGCTTTCATTTTGAATAGTTTCAATTTAGTATGTAGCTTGCAGAGTGTTTTGATTTCAGTATGTACAGATAGTTTGTTTCAGCTATGAATGAGAAGTGATGCACAAAGATGGGTTAAAGCTGAGGATATGGACACAGGTACAAGAAGTGATGTAAAACAGGGAAAAAAACAAATTTCATTTTCAGATTGCAGAGATTCAGTGAAGGAATATGATGCACATGTTCTTAGAACTTTACAAGAAAACACAATCCCCAATTAGAGCCCAATATTATAACACAAATCAACATTGCCAAAATTTTTAACTCCTTGCTTCATTTTACGCAAAATCCACCAATTTATTTGGTGCCTAAAACCTTCAAACATGTTCATGATATTGGTTGATGATGTTGGGGAATTTTTTTTTTCAGTCAATCACTTTCCTTGGAATGATGTTATACTTATAGATTTTATGATGACATATTTTCTCTTCATGAAAGGAGATTGAGGGCCTAAATTGAATTTCACAATTCAATTTTCCCAAAATGTAATAAAGAGGAGAAGACGCGAAACTTCATAGCATCATTTAGGTTTGTGCTACGTGGCACTTCGGGGGGAGATTTCGTCTTTCTCCTTCGCGGATTTCAAAACAATGGATGTCATTCCTGAAATGTATTGTGATCGTTGATATTTGGATGCAAGGATGTGGTCTTGTTGGTAAATTGAAGTTACAAGGGCATAGGAGGAGAATGGTGTTTCAATTTAGCCATGCACTGTACGCGTCGATGTAAAAATAAGTGTCGTTTTGCAAAAAATTTAACATTGAATCTAGCGCTCCAGAATGGTATTTTTGTGTCTAACATATCTCAAAGTGATGGGGCCACTAGCATGCTATATTCAGAAACTGAATATTTTTCCACATTTCCGGATGTAGATAATCAAAGTTCCATCAATAAACACAAAGATGAATGGTCTTTACATGGAAGTAGAGAAAACAAAACAATTTTGGGTGCATTTTTCAAGCAAACAAAGAGGAATTTAAAAAAAATACAACATGGGTTTTCTGCAGAGTGACCCCAATTAAGTGTAACAGAAACAAATTTGCAAAATCACGATGGGTTTAGGAGATTTATTCATTTTTCTAAAAATGAATTTGTCAATGGCCATCATTAACAATTACAATAGGAGGCTTTGTTTATTTTTAAATTATGTGCAAGAACTGTATCTGGAATGAATAATTTTCTCTTCAGGATATGGCAGGTGATACCATACACCAGCTTCGTTGGACTTTCTATTCTCTTCTAATGTGCAAAAATGGGCCAGAAAAGAAAGAATTGGACAACTACAGGCATTGCAACGAGAGTAATTCTCACATCTGCATTGAACTAATAGTCACAATGATTATTATATTGAGGAGGATTCGTTCCAATATAATAAATCTAGGGGGCAAGTTCAATTCCTGGTCTCGAAAAACCATCACTGATTTTTCAAAACAATGCCACCCTTTTGTTATATGTTCAAAACAATACTATTCCATCAATACAAAGGAGAAGGGGCCTATGGTTTATAATGGTTAGTGATGAAGTTGTAAGGATGATTTTTGTTCAAGAGTTTGATTTGGTCTCTTTCTAATGATTCTACATGAATATATGTCTTTCTTTAAGATTTATATTTAGCTCGATAAAATTATGGTTTCATTAAAAATGCTCAAATGAAACTGCATATTGATATGGTTGTTTCAAGAATGAAAAGTGGTTTAAGTAAGTGAACCTGGAAGCAAGAGCAGTTGTAGATTTCTTAGCATTGGCAAAGAAAATGTAATGATGCAAACACTCTTACTCTTAGGAAGCAATTAAATGGATTTCTTTTTGAATATTTTCACTTGTCAATGTGGTGGACATTTGACTCCTATTGTTACATCATCATCACTTCTTGACCAATCAACCTATGGAGTTTTATCTTGTGAAAATAATTATTCAAGCATAAACAAATAAGTTGAAAAGAATGAATACATCACAACATAACTCTACTTTTTAGGGATATGGGACAACATGTCAGTCGGGTTTTATTTAAACTCTTTTCTCCAAAATTATTTAAGGAAACAAATCAATTTGATCCAGATTCAAAGGTAGAATATCAACATTCAATTAAAACAAATCTAGTTTTCCAGGCAGTAGTTGAGCACCAGTTCTAGGAATAAAGGCAGTCATTTATAATTCAAGGAAGATATAAGCAACATCTGAAGACTTTAGCACGGGTAACTAGCTTAGGAGGATTTTCTAGGTAGCGAGGTTGCATTCTCTGTAAGCCCATAGGGAAATTTTAATATTTTCATATCTTAAGGATTTATGCATGGATTCATGGCTCATTCCTAGCAGAGCCTTGTCTTCTTTCTATTTTCTGTATTGAGCTTCTCACTTTCCATCTCTATTATTTTTCATTAGTTTGTAATTTGCAGTAAGGTTGATATATTTGAGAGATAGGAACTTGGTATGACAACCACTATTGTCATATATGTTTCATTAATTTTATGATGTAGTCATGCTTAGTGAGAACATATACATAACTGCAGATTATTTTATTTAAATTTTGTTATGTTGGATTCATTATCTAATGCCCAACAGATCAAATTTTCTTCATCTCATATTCACAGGGACTTTCTCACTCACTGTTAGGTATGAGATCCATTGTGTTTTCTCAATTTCTTCCATTTATCATTTTCAACTATTGTGTTTTGTTAGCTGAGACTCCATGCCCAACGTATTAAACCTCTGATCTTTGAAGTTACAACCTTTTTTTATTTCAGTTTGTTATCTTTCATATTCTACCATGTTTATCCTTTTTCCTTATATATTCAAAACTGGCTATTGAGCTTAATGATAAAATTGTTGCTTAGTGATGGTGAGAAAACAACATTTTGAAATAATATCAGGGAGCCTCCTCTGAATGGAAGGGCCAACTTGCAGTCAAAAGCTTGGTTGAAAATGGTCTTGGCATGTTCCTAACAACTGGGAATGTCTCAAGATACAACAAATAGGTTGCAAATATTCTGACCAAACCCTTCATAAAAGGTAAGTTTGTGTTTTTCAGGGACAAACTTTGAGTGGTGCAGAATACCTTCCTTGCCAACAGGGAGTGTTGATGTTTGCAGAATCATACATGTATTTCAACACAGGTCTAAGTGTCTAGACTTGCGAAAGTCATCCAAACCCTTCTACCTTGAGAATTTAATTTAATTAAAGGAATTATTAAAGTAAAGTGCTTTTATTAGTGAGTTGAGTTTTATTTAAGAAGATTCTTTAATTAAAATTAGTGAATTAAATAGTATCCATTGATCTCAAGTGAAGTGAGAAATAATCTCAACTGACAATCACTTTGGATATTAGGGTTAGTTCATAACTCAATATTATAAAAGCAAGGTTAGGGTGAAGGAGGAAGACACTCGTGTGAGACATTGTGTATTTATACTATAAAGTGGTAAAATAAATCATCATTACTATTAAAAAAATCATAAAATCAACCACTAAATGCTTACTTTTAAAATCTTAGTTTCACACTCCAAGCACAATATAATACATAATGCCATGAAAATATCACACTATACTTTAAACATCACTTTTTATTATTTTTTTTTTACTTTTAATAAAAAAAATGTAAATACAAGTTACATTGAATACAACATAAATTATTTCTTAAAAGTATTGTTATATTGTCCATAGTCAAAACATATGAGCTAAGACATTTTATTATATTCTCCATAATCAAAACATATAATTCATAAAACATAGAAATGATTCATAAATTCATGTAATATCATATGTAAGTTCAATGCTCATTTCTAGTTACCATACAAACATCATATGGATAAAAAATACATAAAATGTTTCATACACTTATTTCGATTGACTCATGAATTTTGAAATACCATCAGAGTATACATTGTCTTCAGATGAATGATTTGATGAAGATGTAGATGATCCATACTCTTCTCTATTTTTGATGAATGCGCCATCTGAGTCTACATGCATGCCCAACATTTTAGATTTCAAAATCCTTTTATATCTACGACTAGGTTCAACAGACTCCCATATTGCAATTATTTCTTGTGGAATAAACCTCTTGATAATATCCGTTGTCTTGGAGCAAAGAGTTCCTCTTTTTGTCAAATTGAATTCATAAACAAGTGTGTCAACATCCTCTAATTTTAATAGGTCCATGCGACGACGAGTTGTATTATGACCCTTTCTTTTTCTCTTTCTATTGAAATGTTTCTCAACCACCATCTTTGGCTTGTACACACCATTGAATGGGTGTGTACATGTTGCATACCAATGCACTTCAATTGAAATAACATCTTCATTTTCTTTCTCTATCTTGACCTTTACAATCTAGAATGGATAACCATGTGGATCTTTAGTCGTTGAGACTACAATCATGCTACCCTCCTCAATATCATGTACTGAACCTCTGTAAAGGTCTTTCATGGCTTCACTTTGTGCACATAACCTTCAAGAACCAATACACATTTATCTTTCCTCTTCCCATGTAAACTCAATAACACCTTGAGATTCTTGTTGTTCAACAATGTTTCTTTCTTCAGATTCATTTGGCATATTTTGTGGCAAATGAAATGGAATCTTAAAAAATGTATTTTCATTTGTTGAGCTTCAAATTATGTCACTTTGACCATTGAAAAAATACTCCCACAAAACATAATCAACAACATCAAAGTACTCATATGTATCTTTAATGAACTTTTTTATTTCTTCCTGGCATTTAGAATAATCTACATCTCTATTATGCCTCTGTGAATTATGGATTTTAGAAACTGATTGTAATAACAATAACTTTGATGTAAATATTGGACGATTTGGAATGAACTTCAAAAATGAAAAAACCTGATGAAGGCCCCAATTCTGCAGTAGTTGAATACTACTTTCCCCATATAAGTGTTTTCCCATCAATTTTTTCGAAACAAAATTGATGTTGGAAGATAATGTCATTAATCTGCTCAATACATTTTTCTTCACGATGTGATTCCTGAATAAATCTTCGCATGTCAACAGTGTCTTCTAATACATGAAAAACAAGCTCTGGAATGTATGCTTTCTTAATACATTCAATCAATTATGGTAGGATTTCAACAGTTTTCTTTATCAATGTTACTGAAAAACGATTGAACATTTGATCAATATGATCATGAGTGTATCCAACAAGAAGGAAACCAACTTTCACCTTTTGAAATATTCTCATTTCAACAAGCATGCTTAGATATCCAAACACAATTTGATT
>JZKD02S1517446.1:0-10582 GCA_000966675.3 Picea glauca
TTGTAAATGCACATTTCAGCCTTATGTATGCATTTATGTTGAAATCATGATAAGTTGCAACAATTTATCACAACTTGTATGATGCAAGTTGCATGTGAATGCAATTTATTTGAAGGCATTTTTGTTGTTGCACAAATTCGCTAGGAGGATGTAAAAGTGGAGTATGATGTTCACTTGTTGCAGCCATATATCTTTTTCATATTAAGCTCTTATGTACCCACATGTTTTGGGTTTATGTACTTATGTTTGTACTGGAAGGAGAGTTGAAGAGTCATGCACATGCATTTGTTTTTGTGTATCTGTAAGCAGTGAACCTGGTGATAGTTCATCATGAATGATTCATGATTATAACATGATTGTGTATCATGTTTGTCAACTTGTCATTTTGGAAGGTTGATATGTTTCAAATGAGTCTCGACTTGTGGCGATGTTTTCTGACGACTATGTTGTGTCGATCATGTTTTTCGACTTGTGTTTAGTCGATGGTGTTTGTTGGGTTGTAAGTTCATTTTGAGTACACCGAGATGCAGAAAAACACCATGTACTTTGATGAAGTACAAGATGTGACAGTTTGCTTGAAGAGAAAAAAAAGACTTTGTTGACATCATTTTCAGTCTTGTATAAATTTGTTTTCAAGATTGATGGTTTTCTTGGCTTGTGACAAGATGTCGCAGGAAAGTTTTTGCAGCCATTGGAGAGCTGATTTTGTTGACGTCAAAGAGTTCGAAAGAGGGACTTGATTCTCAGTGGGAAGGTTGACAGTATTCCAAGCACAAAGAGAACAGTGGGTCAGCAACAGCCAGAGAACAATGGTTGAGGGACATAGCCAGTTGCAGTGCAAGGCATGTCAAGGTATCCAGGTGATTGTCGAAAAGACTTTTCAAGTAGAATCCGTTGATAGAACTTGAAAGTAGAAGAGTATTGAATCTCAGACAGATAATCATAATCTTTTGTGGGTACAAAATCCTTTCAGTGGGAAGGCGTGATCAAAATCTGGACCAGGGGTCAAATTTTAGCTCAAAAACCAACGTTCTCGGAATTGCCTCAAAACGAACATGAGTGTAGCCCTCGTTGTCATGAACCCAACGCAACTCATTTGGGTTCAAACAGACATCGGGAATGAGAGATATCACGATCTGTTCGAATCGTCAAATAGGTAAAAAAAGGGACATTGGATGTGCAGTCCGTACAGTCTGTACATGCTGACGTGGCAGAGGTTGTACGCTGACATGGCAGAGCTGAGTTGACATATGCTGACGTGGTAGTTTCAGATTGGCCGACAGTTGGACGAATCATTTGACGACACGTGGCATTATTTTGGCAAGTGTTTTGCTGCCACGTGGCACCCTGTTATTGGCAATGGTTGGTCAAAATTTTATGGAGTCCGTGGGGATCGAACCCCGGACCTCCCCCTTTGGCAGCGCTTTGGTACCGTGTGGGATACAACTAGCCCACATGGTGGTCCTTGTTTAAACTATGGTTTAAATTTTATTTAAATTGCATTGAAATGTGATTTGGGGTGCGTCTGAGCTAGGGCTTAGCCCCAGCCCCGGTCGCATACATTTAAATCATATGACCACCATTTTAAATGCGCGCGCGGGAGTTTTGTAATTTTAAATGGATCGCCCCGGTCGTATGTAATACCAAATGACCATGTTTTTGGCGTGCATTTTAAACAAATCCAAAGCCCACGGTTTTATGGGTATTACCATATGACCTTGACCTTAGCGTGGGGGTTAAGTTTGGTTTGTAACAAATGATTAGCCCATGGTTTCGGGTGCTTACCCATGTGATCTCGGCCTTGGCGGTTAGGGCTGGGTGCACCCTAATCGTCCTACAGTTTGATCCATTTTTCAGTTATGCTCGGTGCTAGGTTTAAGCACGTGTTTTGGAGCGTGTTCTTGGTGGAACGTACAGGAGGTGCGTTTTGGCGAACCAGAGACAACAAGCTTGAAGGAAGAGAATGGCAGGAGGCCTATCTTCTTCATTTTTTGTCTGAATGAGGTGCCGTAAAAGCCCAGCTAGGGGTTTTTGGACGTTCTGAATCCATTGGAACTATTTTCAAAGCCATTTGAAGACTTATTTTGTAGGTTTTTAACCATTGAAGTTTCAGGAAGCTTCAGGGAGCTTGAAGCCCTCATTGATTGAGGTCATGTTTTGGTGAGTCCAAGTTTGTTTTCTGTGACTAAATAGTCATTTTTGGATAATTGTTATGCTATGAACACATTGGGACAGGTTTCAGAGGTGTTTGAGGACTTTTACAGGTGTTTTTGCCAAAGATAATCTCAGGGAAGCTTAAGGCTACATGTAGAAGAGGTCATGCCTGAATGAGCCATGATCCGTTTTCAGAGCTTTATTAGTCATTTTTGGGGTTTTTATGTATTCTGATCCCAATGGTACAGTTTGTTTTTACATTGGAGTTTAGAAGCATCTTGTAAAAGAATCTTTGAAAAATTAATCCCAGAGAGCCAAGTCCATTGATGGAGGCTCAAGGAGATGTAGCCCGAAGAGGGGTGAACTCCTTTATCATCTTGTTCTTGTTGTGAGTTTGATGGTTTATTTGCTACAAGTTATGTTGCTGTGTATATGTTTAAAACACATATTTAACCATTTAAAAGAACATTTCCTCACACATAAACATTTAAAAGAAGAAGCATAAACTACACATAATTTATCTTGCATAATTTAACACATGAAGCAAGGTCCTGTAAAGTTTATTTTTATGAAGTAGAGGGTGCTTGCATAGAATAACAAGTCAGCCTTCTATTTTCAGATCAATTCTCCTCCATTATCTATTCTTAATGTCTTGATCTTCTTGTTCTTGACGTTTTCTATTTCTGCCTTGAATTCTTGGAACTTGCTGAATACTTTGTCTTTTGATTTCAGTAGGTATAGCCATGTCTTTCTTGAATAGTCATCTATGAATATTACGTAGTAAAGAGATCCTCCTAGATATATGACTTGCATTGAACTGCAAACATCTGAGTGTATTAGATCTAGGATTTCCTTGGATCTGTTGTTGCTGCTTGGGAATGGTTTCTTGATATTCTTCCCAAGGGCACATCCCTTGCAGATTCCTTCATGTNCTATGCCAAATCTCATTAGGGTTGACTTCGTCATGTACTAGAGCTTTTTCATTTTGTTCTAGTAGTCTATACAAATTTCCTTCACTACTTCCAATAACCCTAGCATCCTCTATGCTGGAATTATTATGCCATGATAACACCTTTCCATCCATAAAGGCTATTATGTTTCCTTTGTCTTATAAACATGATATTGATACAAGATTCTTTTCTAAACCAAGTACATATAAAACATTACTTAAGTGAACATGATTACCTGATTCCAACTTGACAGAGGCTTGTCCAAATCCTTTGACGGGGTAAGTGATTTTGTCTCCAAGCTCCACTTTGTACGATGTCTTTCTCTCATTTAGATTTGAGAGTCTGGCTTGATCTCCCATCATGTATCTAGAATCTCCACTATCGATTATCCACATGTCATCTTCAATCATCCCAATAAGTACTGAGTAGTGTAAAAGATTGATTGTTTCACACATGTCTTCTGTTGACTGGTAACTGGTCATGCCTTGATCCAAAAATTCAACTTCGTCATTTATGTCTTTTGAGAGAGCCAAGAGGTGCACTGAGTTAGGGGGCATCTGAATATCTTCTTCTTGAGTGAGATGCTCCATCACAAGGTGCCGGATCTAGGGTTTCTGCAACTGCTTCTGCTAGTAACCCTAGCTGCAGTGTTTTGGAAGCTGCTCCTATTAGTAACCCTAACGACAGTTCCTCAGCGAGCTCAATATCCTAGCGGCTATGTTTCCTTCCATCATTTTAGGCTGAATGAAGGGGGTGTGGGCCCATAACCTATTAGAATATAGATGATTGTGCTCATTTTTCCATTGACGATACCCTCGTCACCCAACCATAGGCTGAAGATAACCTCTGAGCACCTTGACCTTCACAGAGAAGAGAATCTTGGTAGAAATATAATATCCAAGATAGGCTAATGCACCAAGAAAGAATAGAAACCAAGCTGATCAGATATTCCCTCCCAGAAGCTAGCGCACACTTTCCCAGAGACTTGCACACAAACTGCCACTGCACCTGCGCAGGTCCAGCTCTCTCTGCAAGCTGAGATGTGTATAATGAGAATTGGAACCCTGTATTTATAGTAGTATGGGCAGGTTTACTGGTGCCGACTTCTCCTTCTGGGTAATAATAAATTCAATTTAAATATATTTCTATAGACGACAACTTTTCTAGGGTTTCCTTCACCTCTTTGCTTCATTCCGGAGTATTCTAATCTTATCATAGGTCACAGTAGAGGTTCATACCTCCCGAAGATACCATAATATTAACATGGAACCCCCTTGACATCTTGCCTTTAATGAGGGGGGGGGATACAGAATGAGGTGGTTTTGAAAGTGGGCCCCCCTCCTGTCGTGTCACCCTCCCGTGTTTCCAAACCCTCTCCCACCTTAAGCCTCTTACTGCTTCCCCCTCTGCTTACCACCTTCATCTCCTGGTGACAAGTGTACCTCACTCTTCCTCTTTCATTTTCCTATTACTTCTCCCACTCCCCTCATACCTTTTTCTCCCACACACATGTCCCCCCACCCATTCTCCCAGGTGTCTTGTCCTCTTTCCTTTCGTCCCTCTCACCTCCCGACACTTGTCTCCCTTCATCCACCTCATCCTTCCCCATGTCTTCCACCTCTGACCTGTCCCAGTCCAGTGCGCACACCATCTACCACCCATACTAGCCATGTCATCCTCCACTCACAGTTGGGCCATAGCCCCTTATCACTCCCACCTTCACCTCCTTCTAAAAATTTTCTTCCACCATTCCTCTCTCTCCTTTCCCCTGTCACCTCCTGCCAGGTTTTCCTCCCCACATTCTTCCCTCAGTTGCCTCTTTCCCCCCATGTCATATTCATTTTTCCTTTTTTCCCTCTCATCCTCTGGCTTGTACTCCTCTTCGTCTAGACCCATCGCCTTGCGGCTTCCTTGTCACTTTCCCATGGCACTTCGCCTTTCCATATCCTTGTCCACGTCTGCCATCTAGGTCCCCTCATAGTAGTCCAGTGAAGCAGCAATAGCCAAAGGGAGACCGCCATGTCCTGTAGGAGTAGAGTTGACCCAGGCCTTACCTGATCCTGAGAAAGAAATTATTGAGGTAGTTGACAGTGGTTGAATGTCGTCTCCTTCCATAAATAGAAAGCTGGGAAAAGAAAAGCGCAGAAGTAGACTGTCAGTCCTTTCTGACAAATATCACATCTGACATGAGACTGCATGGGCAGTCTGACCAACGACTGCATGGGAAGTTTGACAAGCAAAGGCCCGACAAAAACTATTGCGTCTGGCAGAGAGTCTGCATGCACAGCCTGACCAAAGTGACCTAAACGTCGTGCCATGGAAACCCGAGCAAGTTCCTGCTACGAAGTTTTGGGTATATGTAGGCATTTTTCCATTTTGTAAGGGATTGATGGTTGAGCTATGCTCCCAAATTGTAAATCTTAATGAAGCACTTGTTTTCCCTGGTTATGTATGTGCATGTGAGACTTCTTGTTTAATGAAAGTCAGCTTATTTTTGCCTCTTTGTAGATTGTTGCGTTAGAGCACTAAGAATTGGAGGATCTAGTCGAGGATCCTGATGACACTGTGATGGCCTGATTGTAGTGGTATCATGATCATTTCTAATCAGTTTCCTATGTATTTTCTCCCTCTTACCCTGAGTATCTCATTGGAAGATCCAATCGAGTGTTTACAGTAGCCACCGTGATGCAAGGTTCGATCCCAATGTTGTTGTAACTGTGTCATCCAGGCATATCTAAGCATCTTGTTCTTTCTTCTCCAGGCTGTTGGAAGCTTGATGCCTACAACAGACCGTTGCAGTCTCTCTCACCAAGTCTTCCTCCTGCTCATTTTAAACTCAACTTACTGACTGAAGTTAGATTAAGACCTCACCTATTCATGCATAGCCTAGTCCAGGGTTCTGATTTAAAGAGATATTCTTCTGGGTCTGCATCCATTTGATCACCCTTTTACAAACAAACGTGACATAAAACTGATGGGTATCGAGCTTACTCCTACTGCAATCCAGAAGTGACTTTTGGTGCCAACATTTCTGGCGATGTTGCTAGGGACAAAGTTGAAAATTTTCGCTGGGATTGAACGACATTGAGCTTCTGATTCTGAAGGTGCATCAGGTATCAGAGCCCTTGAAGATTACTACTATTCACTTGGCGACTCCACTATGGTGACTCCAATGTTTCCACTTCATTATTTCGACTGTGGCTACTTTAGCACACCTCAAAGCTGACCGAGAGGATATTTCTCGAGAAGGTTTTTAGTAGTTACTTTCTCAGCTTGAGAAGTTTCCTAGAACACAATGTTAGGATTTGGCCTTTGATGGTGAACAAAGACCAGTCACATTCAAATTTGCGCATATTTCACCTGGCAACTCCATGCCTAAAAACTCCACCAACGACTCTACTGGTTTGAAATGAAAGAAGCTTCAGCCTTGAGGTATGCCTTCTGTGATTTTTCAAAAATAGTTGGTTTCCCAAATCCACTGGCTGATAGAAATGAATGGGAAGATATCCTCCCTGAATTTCAAGCAAAAAGTTGGGAGGTTCCAACTGAGCATTTACTGGACTTTCATGAAGTTATTCATTGACTCAATATCATGCATGAAGATGTCCAGATTAAGCTTTTTAGGTATTCTTTAGGGGGGGCTGCTCTCGATTGGTGTCAATCTCTTCCCACTTCAAGCATCAATTCTTTGACAGGTTTTCATATAACTTTCAATTCATTTTGTAAATATTACTTTCCAGCTGAGTGTTTGTATGAAAACTGATGTGATGAGTTTTCTTTTCTTCATGAAGCCTCTATTGGCCCTGAAGATCATGTTTGTGATGAAGTTTTTACTATGGAAGAAAACATTTTCTATGAGAATCTAGAGGCGTTGAATGATATTTATTATGTTAGCCTTAGCACATAAGCATCTGACATCATTTCAGATACATCTGTTCTTTTAGATGTTCATAAAGACCAACGTGCCTCTTGTGAAAATTCTAATTTTATAGAGCAGATGTTGTCTACAATAGATAGCTCTCCTAGATATGGGGTTGAAGCAAATGTTCCTAGCATCCCTGCTTATGATTTCAAAGTCCTTCCAATTTTTAAAGAAGAGACGGTTGTGGAAGAGAATTGTTCTCTTTTCCTTCAAGAGGTTTCCCATGATATATTTTTACCTAGGATTAAAGAGAAAAATCATATGTATGAACAACCAGATGCAGCAGTTACCACTGTGCCTGAAATGGATATTTTTAACAGTTATATTCTCGATGGTATCACTGTTCTAGAGGTTGATCATAGATATGAAGGGAAACCCCTTTTTGATGAAAATTTTAGTGATTATGAGCAGCAAGCTTATCCTACATTTGATCACTATGAAGACACTGACTGACATGACAACAAGGAGAGATTTCCCATGGTCCCTATCGATGATGATTATGATTTTGACCCTTGGGAGAGCCAAGAAGAGAAAGAACCAGAAGAGCAGCAACATAACGGGCAATTTATCTCCTGTCTAGAGTCTTCTAGTGAGTAGCCACCGCCTGAGATCAGTCAGCCTGTATCGACTATTCCCCCTCCTATGCCTGCCAAAGACATTCAGCCATATGTGAACAACGATGTAGCAGAGGAGGCTGACTGTCACCAATTTTATGGAGTTTTCCACTAGTCCTATGAGCCTGTGAAGGAATACATGGATTTGTATTTCCTTCACAACTTGGAGTTGCCCTACTTCGTCTCAACTTCACCCTGTGAGGAGAAGTTGAAGAGTATAGTCATTCTACTATCATGGTTACACCATCTATTGGTGATCATTGACATAATGAAGGATCTTCCATTCAGGAAGTTACTTGATTGGATCTGGTGGAAATTTTCTTTCACCTAGCCCCATGTAAAGGATTTTATTAGTTTAGGACTGTACATAAATAATCTCCTTGGAGCATGTGTGTTTAGTTTGTTTTATTTCACTTATCGGCATGTATTTTCAGTAGGGTGTTTTAAGCTCGACTCCATAACCCAACAACAAGGAATTGGAACTACAAAAGGAGTTATTAGAGCATCACAGGGACGACTCTATCCCCCATGGAACCTAATGTTATCACCAATTCTTGCAAGGGGGGTTTTTCTCTTCAGTTTCAGGCCCTTGGTGTAAAATGCGAATAAATGGGGTTTAAAAACCCATCAAATGCGTTTTATTCCAAGGTCACAGCCATGAGCACCAAGCATAGCACGCAGACGTCCATTTTGGTCTTAAAATCAAGCAGGCGAGCATTTGTGTTTTCAATGGCGAGGATTTTTTTCATCGGGGCAAGATCGACGTTCATTAGGTGTTTGGGGCCATGAAGTTGCCCAGGGTTTAACGTAGAGCAGAGGTCGGATACCAAGCGCCAATATTCCAAGAAGAATCTGGACCATTGATCAACTGAAGATCTCAGTTGTCCAATCCTGTATAACACACGGGCGCATGTGATTTAAAAGATGCATGGATTTAGAAGGCCAAGATTTGTGCACTCAGATCTGTGGCCAAGGATTGATTCTCGAACCCCCCATCATTCTATCTTTAATGGGGGGGAGGGGGTCTGGAATGGTACCGCGCAAGCTTCAATGGTAAGGATTGAAGCACCTAGATCTGCAATGCACATTCAATTTTGGACCCCCCTTGCCATCCTGCCTTTAATGAGGGGGGGGGGTCTGGAATGATGTGGTTTTGAAAGTGGGCCCCTCTCCTTTCGTGTCACCCTTCCATGTTGTCTAACCCTCTCCCACCTTAAGCCTCTTACTTCTTCCCCCTCTACTTACTTCCTTTGTCTCCCAGTGACAAGTGTCCCTCACTCTTCCTCTTTCATTTTCCTGTCACTTCTCCAGCTCCCCTCATACCTTTCACTGCTGCACACCTGTCCCCCCATGCTCCCAGGTGTCTTGTCCTCTTTCCTTCCATCCCTCTTGCCTCCCAACACTTGTCTCCCTTCATACACCTCATCCTTCCCCATGTCTTCCACCTTTGACCTGTCCTAGTCCAGTGCGCACACCGTTTGCCACCCATACTAGCCATGTCATCCTCCACTCACCACTGGGCCATAGCCCCTTATCACTCCCACCTTCACCTCCTTCTGATAAGTGTCTTCCACCAAGCCTCTCTCTCATTTCCCCTGTCACCTCCTACCAGGTGTTCCTCCTTGCTTTCTTCCCTTAGTTTCCTCTTCCCCCCCATGTCATATTCCTTTTCCCTTGTGTCCCTCTCATCCTCTGACTCGTCCTCCTCTTCGTCTAGACCCATCGCCTTGGGGCTTTACTTGTCACTTTTCCATGGCACTTCGCCTCACCAGATCCTTTTTCATGTTCACCATCTAGGTCCCCTCGCAACAATAGTCAAAGGGAGACCACCACGTCCTACAAGAGAAGAGTTGACTCGGGCCTTACCTGATCTCGAGAAAGAAATTATTGAGGTAGTTGACGATGGTTGAACGTCGTATCCTTCCATAAATAGAAAGATAGGAAAAGACAAGTGCAGAATCAGACTGTCAGTCCTTTCTGATAGATATCACGTCTGACATGAGACTGTATGGGTAGTCTGACCAACGACTGCATGGGCAGTCTGACAAGCAAAGGCTCAACGTAAACTATTGCATCTGGCAGAGAGTCTGCATGCACAGTCTGACCAAAGTGACCTGAATGTCGTGCCATGGAAATCCGAGCAAGTTCCTGCTACGAAGTTTTGGGTATATGTAGGCATTTTTTCCATTTTGTAAGGGATCGATGGTTGAGCTATGCTCCCGAATTGTAAAGATTAATGAAGCATTGGTTTTCCCTGGTTATGTATGTGCATGTGAAACTTCTTGTTTAATGAAAGTCAACTTCTTTTCGCCTCTTTGTAATTTGTTGCGTTAGAACACTCAAAATTGGAGGATCTAGTCAAGGATCATGATGATGCTATGATGGCCTGATTGTAGTGGTATCATGATCAGTTCTAATCAGTTTCTTGTGTCTTTTCTCCCTCTTACCCTGAGTAGTTCATTGGAAGATCTAATCGAGTGGTTACATTAGCAACCGTGATGCAAGGTTCAATCCTGGTGTTGTTGTAACTATGTGATCTAGGCATATCTCAGCGTCTCATTCTTTCTTCTCCAGGTTGTTGGAATCTTGATGCCTACATAAGGAGTTTGCAGTCTCTCTCACCAAGTCTTCCTCCTATTCATTTTAAACTCAACTTACTGATTCAATTTAGATTAAGACCTCACCTGTTCATGCATAGCCTAGTCTAGGGTTATGAGTTAAAGAGATATTCTTCTGGGTTTGCATCCATTCGATCACCCTTTTATGAAAAAACGTGACATAAAATTGATGGGTATCAGGCTTACTCTTGCTGCAATCCAAGAGTGACTTCTAGTGCTAATAGGTGGGTATCCCAATGCGAACTCCGATGGCATCTTTGCATCACACAACTTTATGGCTTAACTGACCTCAGACGTGGTACCGAATGACAATAAAGGCTATGA
>JZKD02S1517457.1:0-10582 GCA_000966675.3 Picea glauca
TTTTGGATCTATATAATTTTGTAATTCATGTTTATTTTAAAAATACCTTCAAATCCTCATTATACTCATCTTCTTTTGATTGAGCGTAGTCGTCACATCTCTTCTCAGAGATAAGATGCCACCTTTCTAGCAAGCTTGTTTTCAATCTACATTTTATGGTTTTCAACATATTTCTTATTTAATATAAGCCAATTTTTAATGTATCTATGTTATTTTTCAGTGTGTCTCTATGTTAATATCATAAATTTGTGGTTTCATTTCATTCTGCTCATAAATCTGGAACAAATTTGCATTCTATAAAGTGGCAATGCTAGTTGTGTCACCCCTGAACATGGCACTTGTTTGAACCATTCTCTTATAGTTGGGTTATATATTTCCTAGGAGTCATATACCATTAGTATGAGTCATATACTCCTCCAGATAGTTACTCTTCCAGTAATTATGGAGAGTTCTTCAATGCTTCATGTGTTGTTTCACTATATCAGTGGTCATCTTGAGTCAATGATATCATATCATCATTATATCATGCTATATGTTGAAGGGAAGTTAAGCCTAAGTAATCCATCTATTGTATTGTTGACCATCTAAGTCAACCATCCCCATGTCATTTTTACTTGGTGATTCTATCTATTCACATCATCTCTAGATGTGTGTTTTATGTCAATTGATGGGGGATACATTAAGGCCTTCTATCAATGGATATCTTCCTATCGAATTCAACACAATATCTAGGAGAGGGATATAGAAACAAACTAGTACCTTGGAGCTTGCAGTCCTCAGTGGTAGGCTTCCTTGCAATCTACAGTGGGTTTAACTCATTGACTCCTGGTCAATTGACTCTATGAGTGTTCGACGTCAAATCCTTTGTTCACACTCCCTCGACTGTATTAGGTACCTTGGGGCCCATTTTCATCATTTGTCGAGTCGCTCACATTTTTTAATGGTATACCTCAATGATTAGTAATCAAACAGACTCTACCATGCTTGACACCATCTCATCTATTTGCATGATGTAGAATCATACCATTGGGGTTTGGGATGAATAACTTGGGTTTGGAGCCACATCACTCATTCATGCTAACCCTCCCAATTTTTTATGGAGTATATCACTATTGTATGAGTACTTTAAAGATGGCGAGGGAACTCTCGTTGATGTTTGATGTCTTCCTGATGTATATTGTGACTTAAATCCACATTGTATTTTCCCATGGCTACGATATTTTTTATGACATGGATCCACTATGTACTTTTGTGTGGCCATGGTCTTGCATTTCACTTCATTGATCTGCAGTGTATAGTGTTGATAGCCATGCTTTGTCTTTCTTTCGCACATGGGTATGCCTACCTCAGGCATGATCTATATATGATTGATGTTTGAATATAATTTCTCCTTGGTTTCTTGATCTCTTAGTTCCCTCCTTACGTTGCCTCACATTCTTGACCATTTTCATAATGTGTTTCAGCCATTAGATCCTCTTCTGACCTCACACATTAGGGGGCATTTTTTACAACCTTATTTTCCACCCTAGGGACACATGGAGGACCCATTGATGTTTTCCTACTAAGACACACTCTTTTACCTTGGAATTTCATAGATTTTGAGGGAGGACTCACTTTGACCTAGTAGCAAATCACAACTAGTCATTGGTTCCATAGCTAACAACATAAAATCAGTGGATAATTGAGCTACTAACAACCTACAACCACCCTAGTAGCCTTCTATAATTGGTGATTTATGAGGAGATTATCATTGGGTGAGTTGTTTATTTCATGATATGGTCTTAGGAACTCTCAATACAACTAAGGTTCACTGAGTTATATAAAAATAGAAGCATCCCCTAGCCTCCTCCATTAGTCTATATAAAAAAGGCATTCCAAGGCCAAGAGGAGGAATAATCTACCACAGGTTTATGTTGGAGAAATTTCTCAGAGGAACTCTTCTACAATTTGTTCTTCATATTAGGTGATCCTTGGTGATGTGAGGGATAAGAAGAAGCTAGAGAAAGGGCCTAGGGAGGACCTATTTCATGAATTAAGTTATTTCTCATGATTGATGCATTATTTCTCCATTGATTTATATAGATCTACATGTTTTTCCTATTCCAATAATGTTGTACATTAACTTACATATGTTAGATATGGTCTTGGCTTGAGCAAATCGAATTAGATCTAGTCTAGATTCACAATTTCCCAATTCTTAGAGAGATTTGAAGAATAATATTTGTTGTCTCCTTATGGGCAGGAGAAAGTAGCAAGAGTTGGAGTTGCATCAGTTGTGATGCATAAGGAAAACCACCAGATCATAAGGTATTACCTTTTCTCTCTTAGCATAATAAGGAATAAATCTGTTAAATCTAGGGAACAATCTTGGAGTGGTCTATATTGCAATCTATCTCAAATCATGGGAAAATATGAGGGAGTGCTCACCTATTTGTAAGAGAGAATTAGCTATTAACAATTGGATTTCATGAGGATCTCTATCTAGTTTGTGATTTCAACTGTCACCAATTTCCATCTTCAAGATAGGTTGTTATGCCATCTGGTCCATCTATGTGTTCCATCAAGTGAATGAGCGAAGATGATTTGGGAATCCCACTATAGTTGAGTGGAAGGACACTTCGGCGTGGAGAATATAGTGGTAGTTTTTCAACGACATTTCTACTAGCCAAAACTTCGAAAGGTTTTCAGGAAGTATACAGGGTCATGGACTACCTACGTTATTGCCAAACTAACCTTTAAGAAACAAGGCTTGTACACTCTTATTCCTACTCCTGATAGGATCTGGGAATCCATATCTATGGACTACATGTCGGGCCTTCCATCCACCAAGAGGGGAAATGACTATGTTTTTTTGGTTGTTGATCACTTTTCCAAGATGGTGATTAAGTTCGCTTGAAATAAGAGCATCACAAGGGAGGCCACTGCCAAGATATTCTTTGAACGAGTGTGGTTACACTTTGGGATCCAAAAAACCATTATCTTAGATAGGGATATTTGGTTCCTCAACACATTCTAGTTGAGCCTCTGGCCACTACAAGACACCAAGCTCACCAAGTCCACTTCCTTCCACCCCCAGACGGATGGCCAAACCGAGGTCGTCAACCGGATGATTGTGTGCATATTGTGCATGTACAATTCCAAGCACCCATGCACATGTGATGAGAGTTTTCCCTATGTTCAAAACAACTACAACAAAGCCATACATATATCAACTGGCTACAAACCCTTTTAGGTGGGCTTGGGATTTTGTTCATTGGGTCCCACGGATGTTGCACTACCCCTTGCGACCACCCAGGTAGACTCGTCGCATGCTACAACTATAGATGACAAAGCCAACCGGTTCATTGAGACAATTTATCACATCGTCCAATAGGTTCAAGATATTTTACATAAGTCCAATGCCAAGTACAAGCAACGCCATGATCAACATCGGGTGCCACACCAATTTCAGGTTGCGGATAGAGTTTGGTTGAAATTGTAGAAATAATTCCTTACAGGGCCTCATTGGAATCTTTTTCCACTCCGTTATGGACCCTACACCATCACCAAGGTTGTGGGTGACAATTTTTTGATCTCACCCTTCCCCCATTCCTTTCCTTGCACCCAGTATTCAATGTGTACCTCCTCTGGGCTTATTTTCCACCATTATTGGACACCTCGGAGATAGAAGAACAATTAAACCAATAGAGATCAACCATGATTGCATGAAATGTGAACACAATGATAATATCATGTACAGATATTTCAAGGGCACTCGCCAACATAGGATCCATCTTTATCGAGTTGTCAAAGTAGGGAAGCTTATGCACCATGGAAAGTGGCTCACCCGAGGCCAAATTCAGTAAAAAATTCCTCATCTAATGGGGGCTTACAACACTATGGAGAAAATTAATTCAAAATGGGGAGGATTTATCCAAGAGGATCTTGGTGGCCACCCACCTTTTTCGACTGGCTCAAAAATGGTTTTTTTGGCAACTTACTATTTTTAGCAGATTTTTGGTTATTGAACTTGTGGGGGCATTTTTGAGGGACTAAATGATTATTTTTCATGATCAAGAACCTCAATTATAGCTAAAGGATTTGAATGATCCCCCTAAATGAATCTCCTCATCAATACCTTTCCAACGAGCTATCATTCACCCTAAACGAAGATCGTATGCAAAAGTTATGAGCCTGGGAAGTTAATGTACTAACTTACCCCAATGGGGCCCACATGAATTTTGGTGATTCATCTCCTAGGGTAAGGATTTTAGATGTCTAGGGTTTTGGAATTCATGTTTATTTTAAAAATTCCTTTAGAGTCTCATTTTACTCATCTTCTTGTGAATGAGCGTAGTTGTCACATCTCTTCTCAGAGATAAGTTGCCACCATTCTAGCAAGCTTGTTTTCAGTCTACATTTTACAATTTTTAGCATATTTCTTATTTAATATATGCCAAGTTTTACTATATGTATGTTATTATTTACTGTGTCTTTGTGTTAATATCATAAATTTGTGGTTTCATTTTGTTGGTCAAGCCTCTGGTCATTGCAAGACACCAAGCTCACCAAATCCATTGTCTTCCACCCCAAATGGATGGCCAAACCGAGGTCATCAACCAGATGATCATGCATATATTGCGCATGTAAAATTACAAGAAGCCTTGCACATGGTATGAGAGTCTTCACTATGTTCAAAAGAACTACAACATATCCATACATAGCTCACCCGACCACAACCCCTTTCAGGTGGGGTTGGGATTTCAAGTGTTGGGTCCCATGGATGTTGCACTACCCCATGTGGCCACCCAGGAAGATTTGTCAAATTCTCCAAATGGAGCTAAAAAATCCACTCGGTTCATTGAGTGGATTCATCACATCCGTCAACAGGTTCAAGATATTTTACAGAAATCCAATGCCAAGTACAAGTAATTTCATGATCAACACAAGGTGCCACACTAGTTTCAGGTGGTACACAAAGTTTGGTTGCACTTGCAGAAAGAACGCCATAGAGGGCCTTATTGGAATCTTCGTCCACTTCATTATGGACCCTACACCATTTCCAAGGTTGTGGGTTACAATTCTTCTGAGCTCAACCTTCCCCCATTTCTTGGCTTGCACCCAGTATTCAATGTGGACCTCCTTCAGCCTTATTTTCCACCATTATTGGACACCTCAGAGATAGCATAACAGTTGACACCAATAGAGATCAACTCTGAATGCATGGAATAAGAATCCATTGATCATATTTTGGGCACACAGGTTAAGGGAACTCACCAACAGAGGGTCCATAGTTGTCAGGTTTTCAAAGTAGGGAAGCTCCTGCACCAAGGCAAGTGGCTCACCCAGGGCCAAATTCAATAGAAATTTCCTCATCTAATGGAGGAACTCAACACAATGTATAACATTGCTTCCTAGTGGGGGAAGGTTGATCCAGGAGGATCTTGGTGTCCACCCACCATGTCTTACTGGCTGAAAACGGTTCTTTTGGAAACTTACTATTTTTAGCAATTTTTTCGGTTCCTGAACTTCTGGGGCCATTTTGAGCGCCTAAACGACGTTTTTTCATGATAAATAACCTCAATTATATCCAAAGTCTCTAATTGAGCCTCCTAAATGAAGCTCCTCGTCAATACCATTCAAACGATCTATTGTTTTCCTTAAACAGATATTGTATGCAAAATTTACGACCCTGGAAGTTAATGTATTAACTTACCCCAACGGGGCCCTCATGACTTTTGTCACTTCATTTCCTAGGGTTATTTTTTTGGATGTCTAGGGTTTTGGCATTCATGTTTATTTTAAAAATACCTTTAGAGACTCATTGTACTCATCTTCTTGTGAATGAGCATAGTCGTCACATGTCTTCTCAGAGATAAGATGCCACCATTCTAACAAGCTTGTTTTTAGTCTGCATTTTACAGTTTTCAACATATTTATTATTTAATATAAGACAAGTTTTACTATATCTATGTTATTTTTCATTGTGTCTCTATGTTAGTATCATAAATATGTGGTTTCATTTCTTTGGTCGAGCCTCTGGTCACTGCAAGTGACCAAGCTCACCAAGTCCACTTCCTTCCACCCCAGACGGATGGTTGAACCGAGGTTGTCAACCGGATGATCATGCACATTATGCACATGCATGATTCTAGGAACCCCTACACATGGGATCATAGTCTTCCCTATGTTTAAAACAACTACAAAAAATCCATACATAGCTCAACCGACCACAACCCTTTTCAGGTGGGCTTGGGATTTCAACCGTTGGGTCCCATGGATGTTGCACTACTCCTTGTTTCCACCCCAACAGACTCATCACATACTCCAACTAGATTTGACAAAGCCACCCAGTTCATTGAGTGGATTCAACACATCTGCCAACAAGTTTAGCATATTTTACAGAAGTCCAATGCCAAGTACAAGCAACGCCATGATCAACACCGGGTGCCACACCAGTTTCAGGTGGCAAAAAATTTTGGTTTCACTTGCAGAAAGAATGCCTTACAGAGCCTCATTGGAAGCTTCTTCCACTCTTTTATGGACCATACACCATCACCATGGTTGTGGGTGATAATTCTTTTGAGCTCAACCTTCCCCCATTCCTTGGCTTCCACCCAATATTCAATGTGGACTTCCTTTGGCCTTGTTTTCCACCATTATTGAACACCTCGGAGATAGCAGAACAATTGAAACCAATAGAGCTCAACCCTGACTGCATGGAAAAGGAATACATTGATCATATCATGGGAACACAGGTTAAGGGAACTCGACAACAGAGGATCAAACTTTAGCGGGTTGTCAAAGTAAGGAAGCTTCTGCACCAAGGCAAGTGGCTCACCCGAGGCCAAATTCAACAAAAATTTCCTCATCTAATGGGGGCACTCAATTGAATGGAAACCATTTCTTCCTAAGGGGGGATGATCCAAAAATGATAGGTATTATTGATAAATTGCAAGTTTAGTTTATTGTACTTTTGCATCAGATCGATAAGAATGCGAAATACATAAACTCATTAACTTATTGCGAAATATCAAATGTGACTTTTACTTCATGCTCATTAATGATTAAAGAGATCAGCCATTAATAACCATGCTGAAAATTAAGAGAAGAGAACAACAAAATAGAAAGAGAAATAGAGACAAGAACTTGTTAACGGAATTCACCAATCATTGGCTACGTCTCTGGGCCCGCTTCCAACTGGAGGACCTCTTTATTGCTCTTTAAATGCTCAAGTTCTCTTACATTGGCTCTTTGCTTTTACATAACATGCTTCAGATCTGTTGTGCAAGACGTCCTTGCTTAGATTCATACATGCCTAATCAAATTCCTCTCAAAAACATGGAAAAAAATGCCTCTCAAAACATGAGAAAAGGCCAAATATTACAAGTTGATCCTTCAAATCAGTGCATCAAAAAGTCTCCCTCAAGTTTCAAAAAGCCTGGTTTATATAGTTTTCAGGATAAGATGAGGAAGCCAAACTTCCCCTGAAGATCTGGCCTCTTTCTGGGATCAAATCCCCCTCAAAATGGCCAAGATATCCTCAAAAAATGAATTCTGGCCCAAAATCAGGCAAAATCATTTTAAAATAAAGAGAAAGGGTAAAAAACCCACTTTTAAACTTTAATATATGGTTAAGCCCCCCAAAAATGGCATGCGTCCCTCAATATATGGTCACATGCAATCTCATATGGCCAAGCGCCAACCCTTTGGGCTACGCACTGGCCTCGAATAGGCTCCAAACCCTAGTCTTTGGGTGCATTCCACGGGACCTGTGGGCTAATGGATAGACCCCCACACATCAAATGTGGATAAGCCCCCGGTTATATGGCATATCCCGAAATCTGAGGGTGGGTATGAGAGAGGCACCTGGTGGTTATGGGTCGCGCCCCTTTTCTGCTAATCTGTGGTCATATTACCGCACACAACCATGGACTAGGGCTTAGCCCAGCCCCCTCCCACGCCAAACCTTCAAACATTACAACATTTATATAATTAAATGTGTTGCACAAAACAAGGAATATGGTGGCACGTTGGTGATAGGGCTCTCCCCCACGACGTTGGCTTGGTCGTTGGTCGTGGGTTCAAAACCCATGGACCCCAATCTTTATTTTTAACACTTTCCATTCGTGTGATGACAGGGTGCCATGTGACTGCCCATGCCTAGGCCATGTGGCTCCACCACATTTGACCACTATTCACCATGTGTCCACACTACATTGGTCCAAGTCCGCCACATCTTCCTAGTCACAGGTTTCCGCTTGTCCTTGCCACATCAACATCATTAAATAGCTTTGGTGATGTCATGTTGATGTCATCATTGAATTTTTACCAATTTGACCTTTGATTTTTTAGCTATTTGAGAATCTAATCAGAGTGTGATAACTCTTGCATACAGATCCCATTTGAGAAAGTAAATATATGGTCAGAATCAACGTGACGAGTCGGTCGCAATGTGATTGGTTTCACTCAATTCTGAGAACTTTCATTTTTGAGCATTTTCTAAGCCTGGGGAGCCTCCTGGATCAAGGGAGGATTGATCCAAGATGATCTTGGTGGTGACCCACCTTGTTCGACTGGATCAATTTGTTTTTTGGCAACTTACTAAATTTAGTAGTTTTTCGATTCCTTAACTTCTGGGGCCATTTTGAGGGCCTAAACGACACTTTTTCACGGTCAAGAACCTAAATGATGGCCAAAGGCTCCTATTTATCCCCCTAAATGAAGTTCCTTTTCAATACCTTTCCAATGAGCTATTGTGCACCCTAAACGGAGATTGTATGCAAAAGTTACGACCTCGGGAAGTTAATGTACAAACTTACCCCAATGAGGCCCACATGACTTTTGGCGCTTCATCTCCTAGGGTTAGGTTTTTTTATGTCTAGGGTTTTGGAATTAATGTTTATTTTTAAAATACCTTTAGAACCTCATTGTACTCATATTCTTGTGAATGAGCATAGTCGTTACATCTCTTCTCAGAGATAAGCTACCACCATTCTAGCAAGCTTGTTTTCAGTCTACATTTTACAATTTTCATCATATTTCTTATTTAATATAAGCCAAGTTTTACTATATGTATGTTATTGTTCACTGTGTCTCTGTGTTAATATCATAAAGTTGTGGTTTCATTTCATTCCGCTCATAAATCCAGAACAGATATGCATTTTATGAAGTGGCAATGCTAGTTGTGTCACCCTTGAAAATGACACTTGTTTACACCATTGTCTTATAGTTGAGTTATATATTTCCTAGGAGTCGTATGCCATCGGTATGAGTCATATACTCTTCAGTCTAGTTACTCTTCCAGTAATTATGGAGAGTTCTTCAATGCTTCATGCGTTGTTGCATTCTATCAGTGGTGGTCTTGAGTCAATGATGTCAGATAATCATTATATCATGCTATATGTTGAAGGGAAGTTAAGCCTCAATGATCTATCTATTGTCTTGTTAACCATCTGAGTCAACCATCCCCATGTCAGTTGTACTTGGTGATTCTATCTATTCACATCATCTCTAGATGTATGTTTTACGTCAATTGATGGAGGATACATTAAGGCCTTCCGTCAATGGATCTCTTCCTATCGACTTCAACACATTATCTAGGAGAGGGATCTAGAAACCAACTAGTACCTTGGAGCTTGTAGTCCTCAGTGGTAGGTTTCCTTGCAATCTACAATGGGTTTAACTCATTGAATCCTCGTCAATTGAATCTATGAGTGTTCAACATCAAATCCTTTGTTCACACTCCCTCGATTGTATTAGGTACCTTGGGGTCCGTTTTCATCATCGGTGGATTCCCTCGCATGTGTTAATGGTATACCTCAATGATTAGTAATAAAACAGATTCTACCATGCACGACACCATCTCATCTATTCACATGATGTAGAATCATAATGTTGGGGTTTGGGATGAAGAACTTGGGTTTGGAGCCACATCACTCATTCATGCTAACCCTCCCAATTTGTTATGGAGTATATCACTATTTTATGAGCACTTTAAAGATTATGAGGGCACTCTCATTGATGTTTTATGTCTTCCTAATGTATATTGTGACTTAGATCCACATTGTATTTTCCCATGGCTATGATATTTTTTATGACATGGATCCACTATCTACTTTTTTGTGGCCATGGTGTTTCATTTTACTTCATGGATCTACAGTGTATAGTTTTGATAGCCATGATTTCTCTCTCTTTCGGTCATGGGTATGCCTACCTCAGGGATGACATATATATGCTTGATGTTTGATTGTAATTGATCCTTGGTTTCTTGATCTCTCAATTCCTTCCTCGCATTGCCTCACATTATTGACCATTTTTGTAATGTTTTTCAGCCATTAGATCCTCTTTTGACCTCACACATTAGGGGGCATTTGTTACATCCTTATTTTCCACCCTAGGGACACATGGAGGACCCATCGATGTTTTCCTACCAAGGCACACTCTTTTACCTTGGAATTTCATAGATTTTGAGGGAGGACTCACTTTGACCTAGTAGCAAAGCACAACTAGTCATTGGCTACATAGCTAACAACATGCAATCAGTCTATAGTTGAGCTACTAACAACCTACAACCACCCATGTAGCCTTCTAGAATTGGTGA
>JZKD02S1517490.1:0-10582 GCA_000966675.3 Picea glauca
CATGAATTACAGATGAGTGCGACACAAGAAATGAAATCATGTGCTAAGTAGACATCCATCGAGTTGGTGAAGGTTACCATAGAAAAATTTTCATTGGAGATGGAGTACAACAAAGTTAAAAAGGATCCTGATTAGGTTACACAAAAGGTTGAAAGAAAGTAGCAGGAATTTGAGAAATTTTACCAAAAACTTTCGGAGGTACAGACGTATATGGAGGCCCCGATAGAGGAAAACACAACGAAGATAAGTGAATCCATTCAGGGCTTCCGCGCATGAATAATAGACCCAGAAGTGCGCATGACGCCAAGCACTCCCCCTGAAAAAGGGAGAAAAGGGAACAAGAAATAAAAACAATGGTGGATAACATAAAAAAATATAGAATTCAAATGTTCTTAGTTGTATACAAAAACCATGGGCATATGGACCCAACTAAGTGAAGACAAGGAGAAACAAGAAATTATCCAAAAGATATGGAATGCGCAAGAAAAGTTGTAGAAAATTAAAGTAGAGATGGACACATTACTGCCAGTGGATGTGGTAACTACAATGAATGAGAACAAAAAGTTATATTTAGAAATAAATCAGCTAAGGGCGGAGAAACAATCTTGCATATAATAGATAGAACTACTTCAGGACGAAGTATACAAAGTCACCACGGCCTTAGAAACAACTCAAGGGATAATAAAACATGTTTTTTGGTGAAAGTGTCAAGAATAAACATGCTCAGGCCACTACTGAAACAATTGAACAAATGTTGCAGAAGGAAATCGAGGTAAAGGAGAAGGTCCTGACAGTGAAGGAAACCTATAAAATTTCACGGCACTCTGGAAGAAGGCATGAGTGGCTCAGGATGATCCACAAGTGAGTTTTGGGGGGATTTTTCACAAACATTTTTGTTAATTTTTTGGATATGTTCTAGAATAAGTCAAATAAAAAAATCCAATTAGAAGATGGACTAGAGAATATGATGGGAGAATAATTTAAGGAATCAAAACACACAATAGAAGGAAGTGTGATGGAGCAGTGCACAAAAGGCAGAAAGTAGTTAGGATTTTGGGACATTTTTTCCACTTTGTAATGAGGTTATCCCTCTTTTGATGTATAAATATGTAAAGGGTTTTTGGGTCAAGGGGTTTTACAGAGGATAAGTTCTTAATTATTTTGGGGTAAGTTGAGTCAAGCGTTGGAAGAATTTTTGAGGAATGACTAAGGACTGAGGATCACACTATAGCATAATGGCTAGGAAGGTTTGGGTAATGTTACTGTTGCATATTTTGTAGCACAATGTGTATATGTAAGAAGAGTATTAATGAATAATATAAGAAGAGAATCGTTGTGGATGTAACCCAAGTTGGGTGAACCACATTAAACCTGTGTGTTGTGATGTGTTGTGTTTTGCATGTATAATGTTTACTATTATGGCGAAATAATGATAAATTATTAAGTATGTGGAATGTGTTATTTAATTATGAGGTTATAATTTCAAGCACCAAGGTAAATGGTAATTAAATGAATGTTAAGTGGGAGAATGTCACACATAGAATATATTGAGTGTTAAGTAACTATTAACTAATGGAAACTACACACATGAGTAGATGGTTAGTATGAACATGTTGAGTTCCTTTCTTCCCCTCATCACTATAGAACCTTGGTTCCTACAACCCCTCTAGATGCCTTAGGTGAGACTTCACTTGATTTGAAGGTGATATCGAAAGGGCCGATATCTAAGGGTTTTCTTGGTATATTGATGATTAACCTCGAGTCTTCCCATTTCACACCAAAATTCCCTCAAATAGACAAACTCTATTTGGTGAAAGGCTTGGTCACATTGTTTGTCACCTACTCTGAGGATGGATAGATATGCATATCAATGAATCCATAATGAATTTGTCCTCGAAGAAAGTGCATATGAACCTAAATTTTCTTGGTTTGCTTCCTCTAAATTAGGTCTCTACAGAGCTTGAGAGTACTCTTATTATCAGACCACATAATTGTATGAAGATGAAAATGAATGCCCAACTATGTAAGAAAGTGTTGCAACCAAATAGCTTGAGTAGTAACATTCATTGCATCCTTGTACTCTTCCTCTATTGATGATAAATAAATCATTTATTGCTTCATACTTGAACAAAAAATAGGTCCATATCTGAGGTAGAATATATATCCCAAATCATACCTTCAATCAGTGTTATCATCTTCCTAATCTGAGTCTCTATAACCAAAAATATCTAAGGAAGCTCCTGTTGCATAGTGTATAACAAAGTTGGTAGTCCCCTTGACATATTTGAGAATCCTCTTTGTTTTCTTTCAGTGAATATCATGTGGCTCTTTCATGTACCTAGAAACATATCCAAATGCAGAAGATATGTATTATTGAGAGTGTGTAAGGTATATAATACTCCCAACCAACTATCTATATCTAGTACAATCAACCATAGGTGATGCACAAACATCCTCTAGTCTAACCCCAGACTGAAAGGGTGTTGGAGATGGCTTGCAATCTGTCATATGAAACCTATCAAGTATATCTCTAGCATACTTGGATTGATACATCTTGATTTCTGAATAATTCTAGGCAATTTAAATACCAAGAAAGTAATGTAACAGTCCCATCTATGTCATAGAAAACATGTCATGCAAAGAAGTCTTCACTGCAACAATATCGGAGGTTAAGATCCCTGTGATGAGTGACTAATATAAATATACAAATATCAGTAGAAGGAAATATTTTTTCTTCATCATATACACATTAGGTTCTGAACTACATCTAAGAAAACCTCTAGAGAGAATATAAGAGTCCATTTTATCATACCATGTCCGAGGTGCTTGCTTGCGTCTGTAAAAATACTTCCTCAACCTACAAAATAATGATGGATCTTGAACATATTCCTCTGGTGCTCCATATATATATATATATATCCTCATTAATATATCCATGTAATAATTCATTCTTCACATCCATATGGTGTACCTCCCACTTTCTAGTTGTTGCAATAACTAGAGCTACTAGAATGGAATCAATATTGGAAACTGTTGCAAAATTCTCTTCATAGTCAATGCATTGTACTTGTGAAAAATATTTATCTACTAATTGAGCCGTATAATTTGTAATCTCTCCATCAAAATCCTTATTTGTATTGAAAATCCACTTACATCTAACAAACTTCATGTTGGAAGGTAGAGGAATCAAATCCCGTGCATTGTTCTCCATTAGGGGATTATACTCCTCTTTCATAGTTTCCTCCCAATATGGGTTACCTTCAGCCTTTGTATAATATTAAGGGTATTATACAAGTAACATATAAAATAAATAGGAAGTAAAGGCTATATGGCAGTAAGAGCATGTGGAGGGTCCACAAATTGGAATTTGGTTCTTCGTGGATCGACGAGATCACCCACTAGATAACTTGCTACATGAAGAGTCTCTTGTTCCCATGATGGTAGATGATATAGACACAAAACTTATTTATACTAATAAGAAACATCATAAATATTTTATTCATATATCTGATCATAAAAATGATTAGAATAAGTCTCATGACATTCTGCAACTAGTGGCAGTGGAGATGGAGGTGTAGCCAGATTTAGAAGTACCTGTGAAGGTGTTGAGGGGTCATAAATCCCTTTAACTCAACAATAGGAACCAAACCTGCCACCGAGTCCCATTTAGACTCTAGAATGTTTAATGGTGGAATGGTTCTCTAGATCTTTCGATTCAGCCAATTAATCAATGGGCTTTACGTTGTGATTGGCAGGATGTATTCTTGTGAAAGCTCATCCTTCAGTTTGAACATTCTCTTTTTTGTATTTTCTCTTATAGGTGGGACCGATACAAGATAAATGATGGTATAAACCATATGGTTAACAAAGGGAAAATGCTTAACTACTGAATAAGGCTGGGCTTGGGATAACCCTCATGCTCAATCATGCAGACAATAATTCTTACACCTATGACAAGCCTAGTACTAATACATCAACTTGTTGGCATTTAAATTATTGACTAAGATACAATTTATCATAAGAGAACATACATGAAATAAAATGATGGCAAGAAAAATAGTTTCCTTAGATCTAATCACCAATCACACATTAACACAATGATCTGATTACATCATTAGAGGCAAGAATTATAAAAATATTGAATCAGATAACTTATCAACAGATTCATAAACTCTTACTCATTACAACATCCATTCATGAGATAAATTCGGAAGTAATTCCTCCTTATGATCCAGTCACACACCCTTTTGATGAAAAAACAAAAACTTGTCTCTAGTCCTATACAAGACTTCTCAATTAAGGTAGCTCCAAAATAGTTCTCTACAAATCCAAAAATGAGGGCCTTTGCCAAATCCATCAACCCTTTCTCACAGGTCAATTCTGTTATTTATAACAAATTATTAACTAAAAATATAAACTATCAAAAGTGCAAGCTAAGTAAACAAAACATCGCCACACAGTGCTTTCAATTCTTAGTCTTCTAAGAGTCATCAAATGGTTTCATTTGAGTGGATGACTCTTCTCATACTCTAACCATTTGATGAAAAGTTCCTCGCATATGTTGGCAAACAAGAATCTATGTTGGTCCATTGGGGCTGAAAGGATCTCCTTTATCTCTACTACTCATTCCCGATACTTGACTACTTCAACACTTAAATTTTGAAACACTGTCTAAGCCTTGATCCAGTGCTCCATGAACTGTTGTACTTGGCCTAGTGCCATGATCACGACCTTTGTTATCTCTGGAGTCCATGATGAGTCTTATTCTGCATGTATTCTGACTATGTCATGCAAGTCGACAAAGTCCTTAAGTGTGACGAATTATGGGAGACCAATGTCTCTCATTGTTCGATTGATCTTGTTCAGATCCTTTCGCAATCGACCCATTTCTCTTGGATCTCTTGCTGAGGGTCTTGGGCCATTTTCACCCAGTATTCAGCTAACTTCTTTGTGGGGTCTATGTTGTTGTCCCTAAGTACTCGGACGTTGTGCTCTTCGACATCTTGGCCATGTTGAACTGCTTTGATGTAATCAATCCTTTCCACTTCTTGGTGGGATTTATCATACCATATTTCCATGTCCTTGCATGTTTCCAACACCATAAGAGTGTCTTCTTGGAAATCGACTATCCTTACAGTGAAAAGGTGCCACTCATTCATGAATTTACTGTAGGAATACTGGAATTTGCTTCTCAAGAACATCGTGGCCTGTGTGGAGTCCTGATAATATTTCACTAAATGGTGTAGATGATCCAACTCCTTTAGTGCAAAGACCAAATCCTCTTCATCTTTCCTTGCTCTATCCAGGGTGGCATCTTTGATTTCCATCCCTGCACAGATAAGCTCAAACGTCTTGGCATGCTCTTTGCTAATTAATTTTTCCACTGTGGTGATGAGGATGGAGCTCTCTAGAGTAAGCCTCCTCTTCTTGGTGGTTCTCTTCATGATGGGCTTCCTCTTTTGTTCATAGGAAATGGCTTGTATATAGACTCCCTCATCCATGGGTTTGGGGATTTGCTTCTCTCCCAGGTAAGCATGTTTCCCAGGCTCTTGATGGTGTAAATTTGTTCAAGGCTGGGTTCTTGAACCTATTTCGTATGTCCTGAAAGTTTGGCCTCTACTTTTTTCTCATCGAGAGGTAAATTACTGGCTAGGATTGATGAATCAGGGGAAGGATCGATACTTACTTGATAATCAACTTTCAAGATGTCGATTTCCTATTGTGGAATTCCTCCTTGTTCGCCCAATTCTAGCTCATCCTTTGGGCTGTCCACTTGGGTCCCTAGTGAATCGAGTAGCTCAATTTCTAAGAAAATTTTGACCTCTTGGTCACACTATGGAAGGCTTTGAATTGGAGCATCAAGAGTTGGGGAAGATAATTTATTGGGTTCCTTTTCCTCTGTAATCTATACCAGAGTCACCAGGGAAACCTATGAACTCTCCTCATCATCATAGATCATTATTAAGTTGTGTAAGGGGTTTGGTGCACTTTCTCTCCCTGATGTCCTCGCTATCTCAGGAGATGAGCTGAAACGACCCATGGTGATCTGACCTATGGTGTTGAAACTTCAGGGTTATCCGACCCTGCGGTTTCTCTAATTTGTATCGGCTCTGGGTCGCTTGGTCCTTCCTCCTTTCAATTGGGTTGTCGATAGGAACCCTTGTCATCTCTATGAGGTCCAGGTTATTCTGTAGCTAATCAATTACTCTTTGTGCCTATTCCATTAGGAGCAATCCCCTTTCCTGTGCCTCCGATGTAAAAAAAATTCCCCTGTTCTGCACCTTTGTTTCCTTTGTCTCTTTGATTTCTTCCCTGACTCTGAGGGCCTCTTGAGCTTAATTCTCTATTATTGTCGCCTATTCATCCATGCTCGTGGCCTTAAACCTGGTCATTTTTGGGTCGGCCATCCTTTTCACCACCTCATCCCAGTCCTAGAATTCTCTTTAAAGACTTCTTCCTCGAAATTATCATGAGAATAGGACCAACAAGATGACACCTGTGAAGCATGTTGCAGGACCAGGCCCTTTGGATCATTCTTGTAGAATGGACATGTCAAGAACTTGAATTTGAGTTGTCTCAACCCTTATTGTTTGGATTGAGTGGTTTTCTTTACAAAATAAAACCCTACATGGAAACCGTAGATTATGAAAGCCCATTTCTTGTCTTTGACCAGGGTGGTGTTGTAGCCCTGCAAAATGGTCCGATAACAAATTTCTCCCACGACGAGTCAGTCTAGGACATGAGATGGTAGGATATGTGGTGCTCTAGTGGTGCTGAACACTTTGATGTAGGTGGCATGCTCGTCCAAGTACCAATGGCCTACCTTGGATACCATTTTCTTGGCTACCGCTAATAGGCTTGGGCATTCCTTCTTAAAAAGAATAAAATAAATATGGGCGATGAATTCATTGCAGATGAGGGAGTAGGATTTCTTGTACCTATTTTCCCATAGCACACTGAAGTAGACGTGGAATAGGAGTTCTGCAACATGCCAACTCAGATTCATGCCGGAGAAGACGTTCCTAGTGCACATGACATCGAGCAGGTACGAGGCCATGTAGAAAGTTGGTGCCTCTCCTTCCTTCAGCGTGTGAGCCTATTGCACATAGATTCTTAGTTGTTTGGATATTATTTCTCCCCATTTGAAGCTGCACCTGGCGATTGCAACTGTGTATGCCAAAGGCATCTAAGCTTCCAAAAACTTGGAGCAATCCTTCTCTCCGTATAGCTGGAAGATGAGAGCCATCAAATATATGTATGGCCCTCTCAGGTTAATTGTCCCATACCATCCATTTCTATGATTGGTGAATTTATTGTCTTCCCTCCATGATGAGGCCATCAATAGACTGGTGTCATGGAGTTCATAGAAATTCACCATAAAGTTTGTGTTGAGCCGCTCTTCTGGGTCCCTGAGCTTGTAGTATTTTTGGAACTCTGTCTGGAGGAAAAATCCGACACACCCACCATTATCATCATTAATCAAACATTTATTCCCATCCGTGTGGTCGATGATCCACTTCAGGACTTCTATGTAGGGGAAAACAAGGGGTATGCTCGCTACCATGTGCAGATATGACCGTCGGATGTTGGGGAACACCTTGTTATCATAATTCAATTTCTACGGTGTTTCTCTTCTTCCAACGAGTGTCCATAGCCCCAGAAGAGTCACCCCGATGTAATATACCTTTCTTTTCTACTAGTGAGTGTCCATAGCCCTGACAGAGTTATCTGCATACCCTCTCCTACTTTGCACTCATTTGATATAATTGATTTTATTTCGGCAGAATGCCCTGAGTGAGTGGGAGAGGACGATGTATGTTATTTGAAAAAATGATATGGTTAAGGTGAATTTTTTTCTAGCTCTGTCTTGAGGTACATGTAGTCCTTTCCATATTACCACCTTTCCCTTCAGGTTTTACCAGACCACCAGGTGGGTACTTCATCACTTTTCCAAGGTTGTTATTTTGCACAGGCTAGATGGAGAACTCCTTCAAAACAACCACAAGTCTCCCAACGCTTCTCGTGTTGTATGTAAGCATGAGTCAGTAAAAAAGTTCCTCATATCGCATGAACTAAGGTCAACCACTAATGCCTTGATAAACACAAAATTCAAAAGTAAAAAAAGTAAGAAAAACAAAAAATGAAAACTCCGCAATCAACCTACCTAAAAACAAAATATCCTAGAAATACACACATATTTCTTTTTTTTTGTTAAAAGAAATATTATCTTAGGGCTTGGCCATTCACTGGGAGGGCGTCACGTTCCCCCCTCAGATTTTGCAACTGATACGTGCCTACCCAAATTTTCTCAGCTACCTGAAAAGGTCCGAGCCATAGATTTTGAAACTTCTAATGTTTTCCCTTCATCTCATTTGCTCTATCCCATTTTAGGACTAAGTATCCTACTTCAAAAATTTTCTCTTTGGCCTTATTCTTATCAAACGACATTTTAACTATTAGATGATGATCTATGAACTTGATTTTTCTTTCTCCCTTTCTTCTTACAACATGAGGAGGGTATCAATTCTTTGTTGTATAAATGATGAGGGTTGTCCTCTAGAATCCTGAGCAAGCTGAAGAGATGGAAGATATAGCCCATTCGGGAGAATGGATTCCTGTCTGTATACTACAAAGTATGGGGAATTTCCTATAGCTTCCTTGGGTGTTACTCTATCATCCCATAAGGAATTATGAGGTGAAATGTGTCAATTCCTCTGGTTCTCTGAAACTATTTTTTTTAATATCCTCACTAGTTTCTTATTGGTTGATTCGACCACCCCGTTCCCCTGTGGATAGTAGTTTGTAGTGTATCTGATTATGATTCCTTTGTATAAACTAAAATTTGTTAATAAGGTGTAATAAAAGTAAGTGGCATTATCAAAAACCAGGATGAAAGACATATCAAACCTTGTAATCAGTTGTTGTTCTATGAATTGGATCACCACCTTTTCATTTACATGAGTTAGAGGGATGTCCTCTTCCCATTTCGTGAAATATTCTATAGCAATCAGTATGTATCTATGTTGTTTTCAAGAACTCGATGCGATTTATTCTATGATATATAGCCCCCATTGCTCGAATGGCCTAGATATGGCCACAGGTTGGAGTGGGACAAATGCTCTCTTTTCCCTCCCCGTGCTCATTTGACAAGTTTTACAGTTCCTAGTGTATGTGTGAGCATCCCTGAACAGAGTAGCCCAATAATAGTTGGATCTCAACATTTTGTGAGCGGTGGTATTCCTTGCAAAATGTCCACCTGCAAGTCCATCATGGATCTCCTTCAGGACCTTATCTGCATGTTCTCGTTCGAGACATATTAAATCACCCTATCATAATTAACGTGGAAGAGCACCAAATTTATGAGATGATATTGTGTTGATTTTAACCTGAGAGCTCTCCTTTCCCTATGGTTTAGGTTTTCTCGGCAATTCCCATGATGTAGGAGATAAGTTAGTTTCTCATACCAAGACTCCTGCCCTAGGGAGACGTATGAAGCTTCACCACACCATAATTCCAATTCATTCTCCCATCGGAGGTCTTCATTTACTTGGTCCCTTAACCAGTTTAGCAGGTTTTATATCTAGATCAAATTATTGGACCGCTGCCATCCAGTTTCCTCTTCTTTCCCCCATCTCCTGTTGAGTGAATAGGGATCGAACTGCAGGCTGAGTCACGATGAATTTGGTGTGTTTCTTTAGGATGTAAGATCTGAAGTGTTTCACTGTCTTTTATACTGCACAAGCATGCTTGTCTATAGCAGGGTAATTTAGTTTGGCCCCTTGGAGATTAGTGCTCATGAATGAGACTGGGGCCTCATCATTGTCATTATCCTTCTGAGTCAATACTGTAGTGAACGATTGGTCGGAGGAAAAAGCATAGAGGAAGAAATCTTTGCTAAAGTCAGGACTTTGTAACACTGGAGCTTGATATATTGTAGCCTTAATATTGCTGAAATCACTTTTTCATTCATCATCCCACTTAAATTCAACATCTTTGTGAATCATTTTTTCCAAGGGTTTGATAGTTTTAGTGAAACCGAGGGTGAAATTCCTCACAAAATTAATTTTCCCAAAGAAGGATTGCATAGCCTTTTTGTTGTGGGGTAATGGAAGCTGAGCTATAGCCCTAATTCATTCTAGGTCTATGCAAATTCCTACTTGAGATATAATATCACCTAGTAGTTTTCCTTCCTCTATACCAAAGATAGTTTTCTTAGGGTTTAAGGATATACTGTATTTCCTACACCTTTAGAAAATCTAGGTTAAGTGTTGGATGTGACCTTCTCTGTTCTTTGAATACACATTCATGTCTTCTAAGTAAACTACTACAAATTTGTTGATTAGTCCTCTAAATGCTACGTTCATGGCCCTTTGGAAGGTTTCCCCTGCATTGATTAACCCAAAGGGAATGCGTTTATAAGAAAAGGTTCCCCACTTGGTTTGGAAGATAGTTTTCAAATGGTCTTCATCTGAAACTAGCACTTGGTTGTAACCTGAAAAATTGTCCAGCAGGGAGAAAATATCAAAACTAGACACCGTCTGGAAGAGTTGCTCCATCGGTGGGACTGGGTAGTTGTCCTTTT
>JZKD02S1517501.1:0-10582 GCA_000966675.3 Picea glauca
CAGAATATTGTCATGGTGGTGAAGGATAGTTCCAAGTTCTCGGGAATACAGGCAAGGAATTCTTAGAGACTTTGCAGCTAGACCTCATCATATAGCACGAGATCAAGTATATTTTTACTGTCAAGCCGACATTTTCCAAGTATACAGAAGTGGATGAGATCTACCGAAGAATGCTCAAAATCACCACACCTAGTTAGCAAAGGTGGGAGGAGCTGTGCAAATTAATCGAATGATAGATGATGTGTATCATCTGAGTCATCATGTGTAGCATCCAAATTCGTGTGAATGACTCACCAACGTTCGTCCCAGAAAATCATCATGAAATTTCAACACATCATTAGCATTTGCTATATTCTTGTATTATGTTATTTAGTTAGCTAGATTTTAGTTTTTCCATGGCCTGATCAGTTATGACAGGGGTGTTGTAATTTTGATTATAAATAATTCAAGCTTTGAAGTATTGAGGGTTGATATCATGCCCAATAAAGATGAAGCGTTATAATCTTTATCAAGGGATCTACCAGTAATAAAAGAGAGTTTTTCACAATATTCATGCGTGTTTACTATTGGTGATGTTTTTCTTCTCATTGTTAATGGTTTTTTCTTTTTTCTTCGTGATCACATGTATTTTCTTGTTTGATCATTTAGAAGGAGTCAAGTTGTGGAACTTATTTCATATACTCTATTACAACTTCTAAAGGATTTTACTGTTTTTCTTCTAACAATACGATAAAGAAATTCTTGAATGCTTCTTTACTCTTGTTATTTATCTCATTTTTTCTGCTAACCCATCATTTTATTCATAAAGAATCCAATATTTTTCACAATCCTTCCCTATGAGAATATCTTTCCAAAAAACAATTCTTTGATCTCAAGTTTATAAATATAGACCCCATAGCCCAATGGATGCGTGATTTATATTTCAACCATATTTATAAAAAACAAGTGACACTATCTATTCTTTTAACTAGCCTAAAATTTGAAACTTAAACACAGATAAATCTTACAGAGAGATCCCTATCTAAAACTGGAAGGGATAGATCCCAGTTTTGAAGTGGTTGGATAAGGTTACCTCTGTTAAATTATTTCTGCCTTCTAACAACATCTGGAGAATTTACAGGGCGATAACAAGAGGAATAAAACTTTTGACAATGCCTATTGAAAGATGCATGAAACTCTTTGAGTGACGATACGCTAAAGGCTCAAGAGATTGATACCAATATCGAGCATCTCCATGAAGAGAGAACATAAACAACTTCATACGTACGTATTCATGTTGGATGTCAAGTTGCTGCAACAAAGCATGAAATTCTATAACATGTTCAAGAGGGATCAACTAGAGGCACAGGATGTGGATAACCAACTATGGATGAAAAATTGAACCGAGAAAACCTCTTGGCCATGATCTCCTCCATAGCCATTTGATTTGTCTCCCTTTAGTGGAATCAACAACAAATTTTGCACAGTGGAGTCACCATGGTGAAAGATAGGCATTCAGAGCAATGTGTCCAGCTTCAGTTCACCATCTAAAAATGGCTCTCTGCAATATTGTTCTTCCTAGGGAGCATTTCAATCTGGGACAACAACAAAAATCCTTCTTGAGAAAGTTTTCCTTTCTTAATAATCCTCTCTGGGTCAGCTTCAAGTGTAGACAGAAGAAGCTGTGGTGTATACCTTGTGTGTCTTCCCTTCAAAGCCACAACTGAAACAATGGAGTCTCCAGGTGCAAGTTGCAATCTTCAAGATACTGATTTCTGATGCACCTTGAGAATCAGAATTTCTTGGTCGTTCTAACCCAGGGAAATGTCTTCAATTTGTTCCCTGGCAACGATGCAAGAAATGTTAGCACTAGAAGTCACCTTCAGATTGCATAGAAGGTAAGCCCAGTACCCATCATTTTGTGTAAGTGTAATTGAGTTTTAAGAGGTCAAATGGAGAAGACTCAATCAAAATAACATTCTAACTCGGAAATTTGGACTGGTATGTGCAAGCAATTAAGGTCTTGGATCAACTTCAATCAGTAATTTGGAGTAAGGGTGAGTAGAAGGAAGACTTTGGCGAGAAAAATGTAGAGGCATGTCATGGAAATCAGACCTTTCATCATCCTAAGGAAGAAAAAATTAAACACAAGATCCTCTTGGATTCAAATTTCAAGGAAATTGAAAGAAATCATAACAACATTATAACCAAACATTCATCATAATACAGTCACACCAATCCATGTAAATCAATCAATCATGAACTCTCTCAGTATTGGAGGCAAATAATATGGAGTAAGAAATCTGACTTAGATAAATCAATAAGTCTCAAATCAAGTACATAACCAAAGAACCAATGTTCTTCATCAAAATATTACAATAGTAGGGAGCCTAGCTCAACCATTCGACCTTAACAAAATATCAAAACTACTTATGTATACTAGAAATGTTGCAACCAAGAGGAATGTGATCGGACCTCCGAATTCAAAGTTTCCAGTCGATGGCTAGTCTATCAGTCTGTGCAGGCCTTCTTATGTCAAATGCGAGCCCGACTTAGTTATGTGATTTGCAGGAAAATCTGTCCCTCGGGAAACTTTGGATTGACAATCTCCCCCCACGACAACTCTCAGTATGTTTTCCATTTATGGGGTGAGACGAGGTCTCAACTTCCGCCCCCATTTCCATTAACTACCTTCATTGGGATTGGGATGAGGCCTGACATCCATGAATGTTCCATGTGGTTCCCACAACTTCTTCGAGTCAATATCGACGCCTCAAGGCCATGAAAATCTTCATCACTCCTTCTTCAATGTGACCTAGGGCCATGACCCTACGCAATTGTGCAATTGCGAGTGTGACCAAGGGTGGTTTGAAAGAAAACCGATTTTGTCCCCATAATTCACCATGAATCGCCACACGTCCCTTTCTAAAAACCGCAGTTCCAATTGCGGCCCGCCCTTGAAAATTTAAAAACGTGTGCACATTTTGACCCCACAATGGAGCGTGACCATTGATCTTGTGATCTGAGATGGGGATTCCTGATCAATGACCCAACTCTGGCACCTTTTAGGTTGATGGATTAGATATTCTCTTTTCAAATCGATGGTCGAGATCTGCTTCAAGATTCGGGCTTCGGGCCTTTCAAAATTCAAACTATATTTTCCCCAATAAAAACCTTCAGAGCTAAGGATATGATGACACATGGCTCTTGGATTTGGACTGTCGATATCCACTTTGGGAGTTCGGGCACTTCGACACTTCAGGCACTTCGGGAGTTTGGGCACTTTGGCACTTCGAGCGCTTTGGGAATTCGGGCACTTCGGCACTTCAAGCACTTCAGGAGTTCGGGCACTTCGACACTTCGGGTGCTTTGGGAGTTTGGGCATTTCATCACTTCAGGAATTCCACACACTTCTCACTTTGAAACTCCTGAAGCTTATTTCCTCAAACACTTGGATCAACTACCACCCGACCCTTTAAATATCAACAACTCATGTTCTCTCCGGGTCTTTTTCTCTGGTGCTATACTTTGCGCAACTTTTAAGATTCCAAATGCCCATGAGCCGCTAATCTGAACTCCACATGGAATTACTGTCGTTAAAAGATGAACCTACCTTTTTGCTTGATTTGAGTCTAGAACGAACCACTCTGAGTGTCACGCTTTGAGCCCGTGGCTACAGCCTGTGTAAAAAAAGACTTGGATGACTGGATAGGGGCTGAGAAAATAGGGAGACCAAGGTCCTTTAAACACAGAAGGGGTAAACCAAAATGATTTTACAAGCCGAAGGGGGAAAAACTTAAGAATTGGTATGAAAAAGGAGAGAGATAGGGAAAAACACATACTTAGGTAGAAACCACAAACCCATAGGACTCTTACAAGTTTGTGTGATAACACATGGCACCACCCCTAGGTTCTCGGTGGACTCAATTTCCATTTCATCATCCCAATCAACATTAGTTAACCATAATTTAAATATAACAGTGAAAAATTTCCTAGAAAATGGGTATTTTCCAAGTGTTCATCTTGCAGGCCATATTCGGAGGCCTAAACGACATTTTTGAGTAGTCTGAATGGTAAAAAACTGTATGTCCTAGTTTCGACATCTAAAATAATAGATCTCGAAGAGAGATTTCTAATGGTGTAAATTGTTCACCCAACAGAGCTAGTATGAAGAAGTTATAGGCTGAATAGTGCAAGGTAAATTTGAGACCCAATTAACTTTTGAGTGCCATAACTTCTTGCTCCAAAATAAGACTGGGAAACAAGAGAAGTATATGGAAACATATTGATCCACAGAATAAATCCATGGAGATAAATTAAAATTTTGGGCACATAAAAATGAATAGGAGGACATAGATGGTACCTGTAGCATTCAGGGCCAAAAATATTAATTGGCCTGAAACTTCAATATGATGTATCTAGCATCCTGGAGCTCAGATAAGGATGAAACTTGGAAAATTTGTCCAAAACATGGTCATGAGAGAACTCATTTGAGATCCTATCAAACTGCCAAAGAATCAGGTCCCAAGAGGTAAATCACAATTGAAAATTGCACCATGAATCCACAAGAGAATCAATATTTTGATCTTAAGACTTTCATGCAAGGGTTGAATGAGGAGAGCTTGGAGAAGATTGTGGTGGCATCAAATTGATTTGTAAATGCCTTCTTTTAACTTTTCACTTAATATTTCTTTCATTATGTTGTTTTTGATAATGTCTATGCTTAAGTCAAATCGGGTATAGATATATATGGTTTTTATCTAACGAAATCTAGTAGAAGTAGGAAGGTTTTATTGCCTCTTGTTTTGCAGGTCTCTTTGTTTGCTGAAGGAATTGGAGAAACGAAGCAAAAGAACAAAGAAATGAGGACAAAATTCGGGAAACAAGTGTGCCTTTCTCTTTCTATCTATATGTTAATGAAATAGAACTATAAGGAAAGTAGAAACCATTTGTTTACTTATGTCTTTGGACCAAAGAATGGGTCTTGGTCCAAAGGGGAGCTTAACATGTGTGTAGGGTAAGATTTCTCATAATAGAAAAATAACGAATCCACTGGGGACTAAGGGGGACTTTGAATTTTATGTCGTTTGATTCATATTAAACATTTATTTATGATTGGACATTGTTTTTTTTATTCTTGATTATGAGTTATTTCCCCTTCCCTCTTCTTTATTGAATATTTTACAGAGTCATTGACTAAGTCTCTGTTGATTTTTAGCTTTTGGAATCCATTTTCAAGCATTTTCAAGACCAACACTCCCCTGCAATGGCTACCAGAGCACGAATGTCCTGAATGGTTCTCCCCCTTGGTCTCTTAGGGAGTGCCATAGTACTCTTTTCCTTTGGTAACAGGGGCACCATTCTCTCTTTTTAGGTGGATCCGTGAGGTTTTTCTTTATTTTGTTCAATCTGTTGTTAAGAGGCTTTTATCTTAGAGTCTTTTGGTTTTTCTTTGACTTTGTTTTGATTGAGAAATTGACATTCATCACTCATTTAATTTCCTTCTTTGAGTTTTCAAAATTCTCCTAGTTTTGAAATCGTATGGTCACCTTGGGTTAACAAGATCCCTTGGTTCATCCCACCTTTTAGTTGTATGATATTTGTCTCACAAAGTTTTCAGATTGCTTAATTGTTTAGAAATTTTCATCAACTAGAATTTGCAAAGGTTTTTTGGTATTGAGCCCTTTTTGTCTTCATTGAAACATCTCACTTTCTGAATGATTAAGACTCTCTTGTTTATCGCAACCCAACGTTGAATATTGATTCTTGCTGCTTGTTTTTTAGGATTTTTCAAGAGTTATTGTCTTCCTTCTCCTTTACATATTTTGAGTTCCTAATTGAACAAGTTGTGAAGTCCATTCTTATACTTGATTTCTTTCAGTTCTCATCATTTTTTGAGTGCACTTTGTTTGGTTTCTTTTTTTCCTTGCGTTTCTTTGTGTCAAACATTGATCTCTTTCATTTCACTTGAAAGTTAAGAGACATAAAATTTTGCATATCTCATTGCATACATAATCGAACAAAGAAATTATTTGTATTCTTAGAAATTAGCTTTGGTACATGTTTGGAAAAGAGCTATTTTTGCATGTGCATTTGGATTTCAGAAATTTCCTTGGTACTTTGGCATCATTTTGCTCCCAGAAATTGAAAAGTTGCATAAAATTTGAGTACTTACTTGTGTTAAGAAGAACATAAATCTTCTCCTTCCCATACATAGAATTCATCAAAAAGAAAAGATTGCATCTCATTCTTTTTCATTCTATTGGATTCGAGTCTCACACATCATTAGTTTCATCTCTGTATAACTTATGAGTAAAAATCCATTAAAATCCACTAGACATTTTTTTTAGCACCCCAACAATAGCATAGGATTAGGGCCTTTGGAATAGGAAAAGTGAGTAAAACGTCCAAGCCTACTAAACAGACTATAGAACACTAAAGAGTGAACAAATCCAATTTTCATATAAGTGTAGCTGGGAACCCCCTCTAACACAGGGGATAAACATGAGGTCATGTGCGGAAGAGCAGTGGAGATCACCCCTCCAAATATTGACGAATCGTATCTGAACGATCATATAATGGGGGGATTTTCTTGAAGTGTCATTGGTTTCATTTGGTCCTGGTGCTTCGTGAATATCGAATCCGTTTGGGGTCCTTAGGAGTTTTATCAGTCCACTTATCTTCAGTCCTCTAGAAAAACTTCATACTTTGATTTTCTACCCATACGTTCGATCCCAACTATAGACTATACCCGCACAGAGGCTGACTATGAGTTGGTAACCTTAGTGGAATTTCCTAGGTATATACAAAGGTGATTTTGGGGGGATTCCCACGGTACCTAGGGAAAACGTCATATCACACTTTCAGTACCCTTAGAGGATGATCCCTCAAAAGTGAGGGTTTCTTTCACCGAGAAGGGCTGTTACGTGGAGGTTGGGGTAGCTGCTGCTTATATATTTGTTGGCGGATTAACATCCCATCTTAGGAATATCCTTGAACCTATTATTTCTTGGTTGATTGCTTTTAGTTTTCTTAGGAGTTTGTTTCTTTTATTTTCATAGGAGGACTTATGATCATTAATTTTTTATAGTTCGAAAATCTCATAGTATAGAATGCATGGAACCTAAAGTTTAGGAACCCCAACATAATTTTTCTTACGAAGGAATGATCGAAGATCAAATTTTGAGACCATAAGTGTAGCTCCTGGAAGTGGCCAACACATAGAAGAATCGGTCACAACCTTCCTAGAAATACTTGCATCTTACACGAATCCTCTTTTTACTGATCCACTCGAACTACCACTCATTGATCCACCATCCATGACATATCATCATGCTTATTATTCTTAACTTTTACCATCTGGCTTAACCATTAAGAAATATTTTGGCATGAACTCGTTAATTTTTGGTTTTCCTAAAGGACTTGGGAATTTATCTTTATCCAAAACTCTTGCAGTTGATATTGCTGGTGCTTATTCTTTACTGGGAACATCAGTGACCCAGGTAACCCTAACACAACCACTTGTGAATACACATCCCTTCTCACATGGGTCAGGAAATATTCTTTCTTCACTATTTCCTCACATTCACACACCAAGTGCTTTACTTGATCATCTCATTGGTAAGATGGCCAAAAATAAAGTCGTTTATAAAACCATGGTTACACAAGCTACTCACCCTCCCTCTCCAAATTTACAAATGGGTTCATCCTTCGTTGGAGGTAAATCTTCAATGGGAGGCCAACCTTTAGTTGGGGGGGAATTTCAGCTGGAGGGAAGCTTTTTACTCGGGGAAAACCCTCAGCCACGGGGAAAACCCACATGTGCGTGCAACATCAACAAACCTGGAGATAAGCCGCTCCTGCAAGTCCCTCTATCCCTACTACCACTAGACTGTATCTTGGACAACCATATCTAGGATTTTTGAATCCCTTATGGTGTCAACCTAATCCAGTGGGCATTCCTCAACAAGGAACTTTTCCCTATCAATCTGTAAACCCCATGATTCCAACACAAAATCCCCCTCAAACACAGTATATGGTAGGTCAATCGAGCCAACCGAAATACGTGGGGGACCATTTGATCAATATTATTATGTAGGAGGTCCATCTATTCAATCACAGTACATGGGTGGACAACTAGGACAACCACGATACATGGGTGGACAATCAAGACAACCACCTTACATAGGTGGACAACCCATGAAGTCACCTGATTCATATTTTATGAGCAGAACGAAAATGAATACAAATTATTATTATTCTTAAAACAGATACACAATAATAGCATAGATACAATAACAAAGATACAATAAAATTGGTTTCTATTCAATAAGAAAATGTGTTGAAAATGTAAAATGCAGCGAAAAATAAGCTTGCTAGAATGGTGGTAGCTTATCTATGAGAAGAGATGTGATGACTGTGCTTATTCGCAAGACGATGGTTACAATGAGTCTCTCTAAGAATTTTTACAATAAGGGCCCACAACATAGTTGTCGTCCTTAAAATCTACTACGATTCTTCTGTCTTCGGAGATTTCGGGACTTCAGGACTTCGGGTTTCGGTCCACGAAGATCCAACAGCTAAATATGCGTAACCATAGTCACACTTTTTGGAACTCGCAATCTCGCAAGTTCGTGAGTCGAAGACCCTCGACTCATTTCCTCTAACCATTGATACCTGAGATGTGACACGAGTATGGCTCCCTCCTTGCTAGCGTCTGCCACGCATGACCATAGTCTAGGGCTAAGTGCTAGCACTCTTCACTACTCGCACCTTCGTGAGTTGTGGCATCCAACCCTGGTGCCTCCCTTTCACGAAACCCCGAGAAGCGATGTTTACTTTTCTCCTCTCATTCTCGCTACTTCGTGGGTTTCAATATCGAGTTCCCATGCCCTTATCTCGCGAGTCCCCGAAATCGTGAATTACTTTATTCTCTGAGCCCACAGCACAGCTGTTGCCCTTCACCACCGTGGCATGTGGTACGTTCATGAGGCCCCACGTCACTTTTTAACGACGTCATCGGGTCCCACCTCTCTCACTTCTCTTCTCGACCCACTGGCACATGGTACATCTCCATGTGTCCACATCCATTCCTAGAAAAATCCAACGGTCAGATCTTTCTCAGATATACGGCGTAGATCCTTTCGGCGTTTCGGGGTTTTGGGTGTCGAAAGTTTGTGCATCCACACATCTTAAACTTCCATTTGCCGAAATCATGAATTCACTATCTACTAACTTACTTGATCCAACGGTCAAGTTCTTCTCCCACGATCTACAGTGTATATTGTTTCAGGATTTCGGGTTTCGAAGGTGTTCACCTCTTCTCACCTCCCATCTCCTAGAACGTTGATTTCTTCCTCAATCATACTCGCTACCTCAATCAACTTTTCCGTTGATTTTTGCAGAATTAGAAACCCCGAATTACCGATGGAGGCCTAGCGCAAGATAGCTCTTTCTCTCTCTCTCCGTTCCCATGTGATCGCAGGTCATGATCACGGTTCAAATAAACGCAGTGCCTCTTTGTATTTCGCGCCCCAACTTAAAGCCGACATCTCTTCCTCACATCGGATGGTCGTTACAAAACCGGAGATTCTCCGAAAGAATTCTCGTCCGTTCATCGGGTTTATCATCACGAGAGTCCGAACTCTCGATCACAGAATTCCCAAATTCTCGATCCTTAGTTTCCCGACGCAATTAATCTCTCGACATGTAACCTCCGTCCATCAGATGGTTCAGATCTATACTGGGGTTTTCACCACGAAAAATCCCGAGCCCTCGTTATCAGGATTCCCGATTCCGCGATTCCCGATTTCCCGAAATGGGTAATCTCACGACACATGGCCTCCGTCATTCGGATGGTCTAAATCTATTTCGGGGCTTTCGTCCCTATTCACTGGGGTTTTAACCCTCGGATATCTCCTGACAGATCCAATGGCTGTCGGGTTTTCCAGCCGAGATCTGATGGCTCATACGGTTCCTAACTAATTCGGGATTTCACGTATCGCTATTTCCACACACTTGTGCAATTTCCAAAGGGCTTTAAACCCTGTGCACACTTTCCAGATCTAATGGTCACGATGGTTCACCTTCCCTTCCGAATAGATCCTAAATATCCTACACTTCTGGTGTGGAGTCCTCTCTCCCTGTGGACTTATACCACACTGGCAGCAGTTTCATAACGTCGCTATACCTCCTGAGCTTAAAAACTCATCAAGTAACNTCCAAAGGGATTTAAACCTTGTGCACACTTTCCAGATCTAATGGTCACGATGGTTCACCTTCCCTTCCGAATAGATCCTAAATCTCCTACACTTCTGGTGTGGAGTCCTCTCTCCCTGTGGACTTATACCACACTAGCAGCATTTTCATAACGTCGCTATACCTCCTGAGCTTAAAAACTCGTCAAGTAACTCCTTGACACTTTGGATCAAACCAGGGTTCAAAATTGGCCTTCCAGACCCAATTTCCCCTCGCATTCTCGGTCCAAATACCGCTCCACTGGCCCATCTAGGCTCAGTGTCGAAACCTTGGCTCTGATACCAAACTGTAGCACACCTTTTCTGGCTACCAAGGTTTAAACGCTATTAAAAGAAGACTATAACGC
>JZKD02S1517512.1:0-10581 GCA_000966675.3 Picea glauca
TAAATATGAAAAGATTGTCGAGTGACCTTGCTTCCTTTCACACTCATTAAAAGGTCAGAAAGGGCGTCTTTCGAGCGATAGTTTACCCCTTTTTCGGTCTCGTTGGACTACTGTATGAAAAAGGAACCCCCCTGGAGTCTACTTTAAACCCTTTTCAGACTCTCTAAATATGAAAAGATTGTCGAGTGACCTTGCTTCCTTTCACACTCGTTAAAAGATCAGAAAGGGTGTCTTTTGAGTGACAGTTTACCCCTTTTTCGGTCTCGTTGGACTACTGTACGAAAAAGGAACTGAGAGAGTTCTCTTTTAAGTGTTTTTCCAAACTCTATAATCCTGAAAAACCTTCGAGTTTTCTGTCTTTGGACTCGTTAAAGCACACATCAACAGGCCCATATGGGACCGATCCCTTACTTCTTTTGGTTCATTAAACAAAGGAAGAGGAACTTACCAAAGGTGAGTTATATTGAGCATGTGTTATCCTCCTCGAGCTCATTAAACCAAAAAGAGGTACTCATCTATCTGGATGGGGGGGGGGAATTGAAAGGAGCAAGCCAAGCAGTCTCTTGAGAACATCATCCAGCACTTCTTAGAGTCACCCTTGAACACGACACTTTGTCATTTGCACATACCATAATCCGTTGAACCTCTACACTGAACCAATCCTTCGAGTTCCTTTCACTCCTTTGGGTCACCCGACACAAGTCACAGTACCCACTACATAGTTTTGCTCCATGTCATGTTTCACTGTTGTGCCTCAGTGTTCAAGGGAAGTATCCATCCCAAATATCTTGCCTCAAAACCTATGTCAGTCCATGTCCATTTGATCTGTCAATTACATCTTCATGTCCGTTTTGTGTCGTTGATGGGGGATACATCAAGGCCCTCCCTCGACGAGTCTATTCCTGTCGACTCCAATACATTATCTAGGAATTAGGCTTAGAAACTAGTTAGTACTTTGGGACCTGAATGCCTCAATGGCAGGCCTCCTCACATTCGTCAGTGGGTTTACATCATTGACCCCTGATCGGATGATTCCATGGATGTTCGACCTTAGCTCATCTATTCACATTTGTTGGAATGTACTAGGGTACCTTGGGAATCATTGACATTAATGGTGATCTCCCTCGCACTTGTTAATGGTTTACACCATTGACTGGTAATCAAGTGGTTTCTGCCATGTTCGACATCAAGACATCTATTCACATGGTTAGATTCATACCATATTGGGATTGGTAAGAAGACCCTGGGTTGAGCGATCACTTTGATATATGCTTTGCCCAGGCTGTGAAGGAATTTCTATTGGACAAAGAAAACATACACTGTAACATAGATCCACTTTGTATTGGTCGTGGCTATGTCTTGTCATCTCGTAGATCCACTGTGTATTCTTTGTGGCTACGATCAGTCCAAGTTATCAAAGTATGGATCCACATTGTATCTTCGGTGGCTATACCTTTTTATCAATACAATTATGGATCCGCAGTGTATTTTATGGCGGCCATATCTTGCAAAGTCTTGATCACCCAAGCATAGGTATGCATGCCTTGGGTTTTGCAATATGTTCTGCTATTTGTTGGATGTTTGTGTGCAGCTTTCGTCAGGTTCTCCGAGTCTATACACTTGCTTGAACATCTACAAAGTATTTCAGTTATCAGTTCGCATCTTCTAACTTCATACTTTGGGGGGCAATCTGTTACACGTCAAAATTACTCAACTAGATAAGTGTCGCATGTTCCTCTCAATTGTCGTAAGTGTCACATCTTCCTTACAACTTTCGCAAGTGTCACAAGTTGGTCACAAGTGTCAAAGACATCATTCAAGCATATTGTTGTAATGATGACACTAAGGAGACACTTAAAACATCTCATGTACTTGATTTGGAGAATAAGAACTGGTTAACTGAAGTCAAAGAACTCTTAACACCTGAAGAGAGCTTTTGATCAAAGGTTTTAGGGGTTAGTGCTCCCTTATATCAACCTAGGAAGTGTTGGCGCTCCCCTATAAGGCTTCAGGGAGCATTATAATGCTCCCCTTCCCCCTCTGAAGGAGCGTTACTCACCTTTAAAGCGCTGGTTCTCCCCTCAAGCTTCTTAGGGAGCGCTACAGCGCTCTGATGCCCCTTCTAAGGGAGTGCTGCCTAATCTGAGGCAGTAGTTGGCCCGTTGAGGAGAATAAGGGGAGGATATTTCAATATTAGGAGGCAGTTGTATTCAAATTCTTGGTTTCATCAAGAGATCCCTGATCTAAGGAGGAAGTTCCCCAACTTGTTCTAAAGATAAATCAAGTGGTTAATCTCCTCTTAACCTATATAAGCAAGCTCTATGATGGTGGAAAGGGGGAAGAACTGCTAGCATGAAACCTATGATCTTGGAGGAAACTTGCAGTCAACCAGAAGAGAGTGATCAGTGAAGTTGTTGTCATCCAAGTTGTGGATCTTTCAGGCAAGGGTTAGACGAAGGGGACTTGACGAAGCTATCGCATTCACATCTACGATTGTAAGTATTGTTGTTGTTATTCTCATTAATATGACACGCTTGGCCTGTTTCTTTCTAGTTTGTGTCTAATGTTACATAAACTTATCATTAATTGATAGATCTATTTTCAAGCTAATATCAATAGAGTAGGAAGTGGTTGTATCTTGTTTGTCTGCAGAACTCAGCGAGGAGCAAAGGATTGGAGCGCAACTCAGAGTGTGTAGGGACAAACGTCGATAAAAAGGTACCTCTATCCTCCTTCCTTCTCATGTGTTAGTTTAGATAGATTTGAAAGGAAGTTAGTGTCCACGTTAAGCATTTTCTGTCTAGAGTTAGGATCAACCTCTTAGAGGCAATCTACCTGTCCACAGGGAGATTTTCCTACAATAGCTTGTGCTACCGCACGGTGTGCAAAACCTACTGAATATGCTGCAAGTGTTCGCCCCAAGTCTTTTTGTAAATGAGAATGTCATCCAAACACACCACTACAAAAGTGTTGGTGAATGGTTGCAAGATATCGTCCATCATCCTCATGAAAGTGGTTGGAGCATTTTTCAAACCAAAGGGCATGACCAACCATTCAAAAAGGCCTTCCTTTGACTTGAAGGCAGTTTTCCATATGTCTATTTTATTAGGACCTGGTGGTAGCCAGACTTTAGATCAATCTTACTGAAGTATTTGGCCCCCATGAGTTGATCAAGGAGGTCGTTGATTAGGGGAATCAAGTATCAGTTTCTGACTTTGATTTTATTCAGAGCTTGGTAATCAATGCATAGTCGCCAGGTTCCATCTTTCTTATGTACCAGCACGATTGGGCTCCCGCAAGGTGATGATATGGGATGGATGTGCCCCTTGTGAAGAAGTTCTTAAATCTTTCATTTGATATCCTCGTTCTCTAACAAAGAGTGGTGAGAGACTGGACCATTGGGAAACAGTGCACCAGGGGTCATCTCGATCGGGTGCTTGACCTGGTAGTGTAGAGGTACCTCGGTCGGTGAGGAGAAGATATCTGAGTATTCTTCCACAACCTTATCTACTTTCTTCTGTTGTGTGGAGAGGTCGGTCGCAAAGACCCTAGATGTGGTTGTGATATTTCACTTATTCTAAGAGTGAATCATGAAGAAGACAAAATTCCCTATCAGAGAGATGACCTTCCTACATTGCTTAGAAAAAATCAAGGAAATAGCACTAGGTGGGATTGCCTCGGGTATCCTGTACAATTTCCTATTCAAAGTAATAATAACACTACAAGGCCTAGACTCATATACAACATGACGTTTCCATAAATAAGGTTGGCCAAAAATAACATCACAAACTTCGAGAGGAGCAACATCACACAATACCTTGTCTTTGAAGGGCTTGACGTCGTACGATAGTCGGCATTGTTGGTTGACGCGGAGATCGCTTCCTTGGCAGATCCATCCAATGGTGTAGGGTTGTCGGTGCGGTGTTGTTGGCAGGGCCAGGTGCTTAATGACCTCTACTGATATGAGGTTATTTTGGCTACCGCTATCAACGATGAAGTGCAACGGGGTACCTTTTAGCCACATCTGTGAATGGAAGAGGCATTCTCCTTCTTCTGACATATCTGGTTCACCAGGCTTGAGCTTGGTGGTAGCAACGGTGACACTGGGTGCCACGTCCTTGATCCTTCTTCCCCTTTCTAGTTCTAGCTTAGATTTTGAACCCACATCTGATTCAGAGGCTTTCACTTCAGCCACCAACAATTGCTTTGAGTGGTAGTAAGTAGTGTTATGCTAAGGGCTCTTATGGAAGTCGCACCATTTCCTGGTATCTTTCGTTGTCTTTCTGGTGTCCTTCTTTGCTTGAGTCTTGGACTGGTTGTCCTGATACTGTCCATATTTTCTCTATCATTTGTTTTGTGTGTTGGGACCTCCCTTTCCTGGCTTTCATTGTGAGGGGTTCCCAGGCCCAAATTGTTGCATCTTTTGTTTGAGCTTCTGCTTGATTTTGACGGCATATCGGTAGGTCGCACCCAAGGATGAGATGTCCAGAAATTCCATTTCAGTATGGATTTATCTATGTAGAGCACCACAATACTTAAGCACTAGATATCGCTCTGAATCTTCGATACCCATCTTAGTGTGCAAGGTATGAATGATATTTTTGAAATCTAGCACTGCTTGGTCTCTTTCTTGTCACGGTGTGGTCCATTTGGTATACAAGTCATCATAACTTCTGACAGGGTAGTATTGTTCCTTAATAGCATCCCTGAAGGATTCCTAGGTGGACGTGACTATAAATAATAAGAGTTCCTATGTTTCCTTTTGCTCACAGAAATTTTCCCACCAATTTTTGACACGGGGAATGGCTTTGAGGAGCACAAAAGTAATCTTTTCTCTATTCGAAAAGTTATGGACATAACAATACCCTTCTAGTAGATTCAACCATTTGTCTACAACATCTGCATATATCTGACCTTCAAATATAGGAATATCAAAGTTTATTTGTACCTTGAAGGGGGCGGCGCCTCCACTCGAAGAAGATTTGTTGCCTGTTGGTAGTCGCCGAAGGATTTGTGCAAAACTATCCATCATCTCGTTCCTTTATTTCATGAGGGATTTCTCAATCAATAGTTTGAAAGGATCTCCTGTCCCATCATCTTTCTTTTCTCCTACCATGAGAGTTTTCTTGGGTGTGCAAGACATTTTTTCCTCAAGAGAAACAAGCTTGAGACCCAACTATTTGTACTTCGACCTCATTGGGGACATCCATTAAGACGACAAGGAGAAGACCGCTTTGATACCACTGATCCAGATTTTACGAGCAGGATGAAATGACTACAGATTATTAATAGGTATTTAACACAAGATAACAGAGATACAGTAAAACTGGTTTTCTATTCAATAAGGAAATAAGTTGAAACTGTAAAATGCAGCAAAACCAAGCTTGTTGGAATGGTGGTGGCTTATCTCTGAGAAGAGATGTGAAGGATGCACTCATTCACAAGAAGATGATTAAAATGAGGCTCTGAAGGCCTTTTTACAATAAACAGGAATGCCAAAAAATCCTAGACATCCAAAAACCTAACCCTGGGAGATGAAGCACCAAAAGTCATGTGGGCCCTATTTGGGTAAGTTAGTACATCAATTTCTCGGGGTCGTAACTTTTGCATCTGATCTTTGTTTTAGACCTATGATAGCCCATTGGAAAGGTATCATCGAAGATATTAATTTTGGGGGATCAATCATGTCTTCACCTATTATTGAGAAGCTCGATCCCAAAAAACCTTCATTTAGGCCCTCAAAATGGCCCTGGAAGTTAAAACTGTTAAAAATAGTAAATTGCCAAAATTTCCAAAAAATTGTTTGAGCCAGTTGGAAAAGGTGGGTGGCTACCGATATCCACCTGGATAAATCCTCCCTCCTTAGGAAGAAATTTTCTCCATTACGTTGAGTTCCCCCATCATATGAGGAAATTTTTGTTGAATTTGGCCCCGGGTGAGCCACTTGCCTTGGTGCAGGAGCTGCCCTACTTTGACGACTCAATAAAGATGGATCCTTTGTTGTTGAGTGCCCTTGATATATCTATACACAATCTGATCATTGTATGCCTCTTGTATGTAGTTGGGGTTGAGCTTTCTTGGTGTCAGTTGTTCTGCTACGTTTGAGGTGTCCAATAATGGTGGGAAATAAGGGCAAAGGAGATCCACGTTGAACACTAGGTACAGGCCAAGGAAAGGAGGAATGTTGAGCTCAAAATAATTATCCCCCATGACCTTGGTGACGGTGTATGACCCACAACAAAGTGGGTGAAGCTTCCGATGAGGTCCTGTAAGGCGTTCTTTCTGCAAATGCAACCAAACTTTGTCGCCCACCTGAAACTTATGTGGAACCCGATGTCGATCATGGCGTTGCTTGTACTTGTCATTGGAATTATGTAAGATATCCTGAACCTATTGGCAGATGTGCTGGATCTGCTCAATGAACCAGGTGGATTTGTCAGCTTCAGTTGGAGCAGGAGATGAGTCGATCGAGGTGACCGCAAGGGGAAGTGCAACATATATGGGACCCAATGGTTGGAATCCCAACCCCACCTAAAAGGGGTTGTGGTCAATTGAGCTATTGTTGGCCCTTGGTTATGGAAGCAAGCGAATATCAAGGAAGAAAAGGGAGAATGTGAACTTCGCAGAAGACACAATGACTATTACTAGGTCAAAGTGAGCAAAAGAGAAAAAAAGATGGAGTGAAGCAAGTCATTGGATGAGGAAATCGAGGATGACAGATAAGCAAGGAAGAATGATTGTGGACAACTCAACAAGCAAAAAATGCCACCATTGGATGCTTTGGAGAACTGCGCGAGAAGGAACGAAATTCAAGTTGGCAAAGCCCTAAAAATACGGGTCAATTTGACCTAGGGTTTTAGACACCGAGGGTTTTGGTATCTAGAGTTTTGGAAACATAGGTTTCAGCCTAAGGATGTCGGTGACCTATTGTAATGTATAAATAGAGGTCTAAAGGACCTGGGATGGGTTGTTGTTGTTGTTGTTGTTGTTATTGTTGTTGGTATTGTTGGTGTTAGGATTATTTTTATCTTTGTCATTGTGTGATCGAGTTGTAGAGTGTGAGAAAGAAGTGTTGAGTATGAGAGCCTTTCGGTATTGTAAGATCTTCAGCTGGGTGCAAAGATCATTCATGCAGCTGGGTGCACAGGGAGGGGAGAGAAAGAGAGGAGAAGAAATAAGATATGTTAGCTAAGAGCACAGACAAGAACTATATGCTTTACCTTAATATATTATAGAACAGTTATGTGGACGAAGCCCTAGAGAGAGGTTGAACCACATATATTTTGTGTCACGTGTGATTGGTATTTTATCTCTGTCATTGATATATTTTGGTTACATTATTGTTTTAGATCTAATAAGTAGATGTGAAAAATAGATCTAAGTTGATAAGTGATTTATGCATATTGTACTATTCTTTATTAGATCCACTTGATATTTCCTTTGGTTGTAGACATCTCTGTCCTACAACCCCCTCATAACTGCTTCGTAGGTGCTGCCAAAAGGGCCAATAGTTAGGGCTTGTTGGTGTGCTCTTGGAGGTGAACCCTGGTCTGCCCTTGTGCCAACAAATGGTTCCATTGCTGGGACAAGAATCTTCTTGAGGGAATGTTAAGGTGGTTTCCATCGAAGACAGAGACTCAAAAGTGGATAGAGGATCAAGAAAAGGAATTCGCTAAAGCCTAGAACAAGAACCTTAATCTCAGTACATAGGATTGGTTGGAGAAATATATCTTTATTGATATACACAAAATTTTCTTTGGAGGAATCCATCAGGAGCTATACGAGTGGCTAGCTAGAGTAGCAGATACCCAGTTTGAGATCCGTTCTAGACCTCCTGCAGTTTGGACGTTGGAGTTAATAAAGAAGGTAAAAAGAGTTGATAACATTGTATCATGAGAAGTAGATCACTGGTTTGATAGCACCATTGGAGGGTACATCACAGAGTTTGTTGTTGACAAAGTAGAATCATACAGCCAAGATGAGAGATACTTCTTCAAGGGACCTAGAGGAAAATTTTTACAATTCCTGAAGTTGAGACTCAAGATGCTATTACATGAGAAGAACATATTGAAGATGTAGTAGATTGGTAGGATCTAGAAAGCCTAATGTTCAAAAATTCAGACAGCGACAACAACACATAAGTTGGACATATGCGCAGTGGGAGAGTGTTCCGAGAAGTTCACCTTGCAAACCTGTTTAAGTATAACTACAGGGAAGAGGGTTTCTACAATGGAGAAGAGGCAGAACTAATAGATGAAGAACAATTAGAACCTGCTAGGGAAGAGTAAGGAAAATATGAAGAGACCAAGGCTCTTCATCAAAGACAAGACTAGAAGTGAGAGAATATGGCATGCCTCTGGCATTTGATCAGGCTGCTTCGCCAACAGAAGGAAAGAGGTAAGCAAGCTCATGGAATTTTTATATACTTGCATTAAGTTGATTAAGGATGAAAGCATTGTACAAGAGTTACAAAATTTAATCAGAAAATATGAGCTAGGGAAGATAGACCCCTTACTGAATAGGGCAGTACACCAAATTAGTAAGAATATAAGGACAAATAAGGAATTACATTTGAATTCTCAAATAGGAGAGTATGCGATAGATTATGTAGTCCTTGACTTAGGGTCAGAGGTCAATGTCATGACGAAGCAAACCTGGGCACTGATGGGAAAACCGAAGTTGATCTATTCCCCTATGAGGCTTAGGATGGCTAATCAGCAAGTTGTAAGCCCTTTTGGCAGATTAGAACATGTCCCTGTGGACATCGACGGAGTAAGAACGTTTGTAGATTTTGAGGTAATTGAAATAGTTGATGATAGTTGTCCTTACCCCGCGTTGTTAGGAATTGATTGGGCCTTCAATAATTCCACTGTGGTTGATCCAATGAAAATACGTATCAATATTGAAAGAGATGTCCTTAGGGTCATTGCACCTTTAGATCTAGATGAAGGTCAATGATACACAGAACCTATCAGAGAAGAAGACTGCCCATACGAACTGGAAAAAATCTACAAGCTAACAGCCATACAACAGGATTACATTAATCCTACAGCCGATGGGAACTTAAGCTGGTGAAGTGATAACGCATGTTCATCAGACTCAAAAGAAGCACTGGAGAACTGGCAGAATAAAATGTATGAAGTATCTACAAGAAGATGTGCTAGATTAACCAGAGAAGTTCACTAGATCGGCACAACAGTAAGCAATTTTCCCACCTTTGATGGTCTGAATCCTCTAGAAACCTTCTTGTCGGACTTTGAAGAGAGTGTACCATTGAAAAAAATATTGTTGGCGATGGATGAGGCCCTGAGAGCAACCCCAACAAGATGGTGGGGAGTACACAAAATTAAAATTACAGATTGGATACAATGTCATACCTTGATGATAACATAGTTCTCAGCACAAGAAGAAGGTTGTGAAGTTCGTTACATAGGTCAAAGCTACCCAAAGGAACATCTGTGGAGTTGTGAAGAGGCTTGGAGCAACATTCCTCAAGAAAAATGGGTGCACAAATTCATTAACACGATGGACACGACGCCTATCAACTGGTACCTCCAAGCAGAGATGCACCTCATCACTACGGATTGGGAAGGTATAACTCAGAATTTTATAACTACATTCCTATTTGAAAGCCAATTTCCTTCGGTAGATCAAGCATTAAATATTGTGAGATAGAAAGTATTTGAGAATGTATCTAGCCTTCCTTTGGAACAAGAAGAGGACAAATGGACTGCACCTCTTCAAAAACTACAAGGTTGTTACAACATCAATGTTGATGAAGATGATGATCTAAGGAAGGTGAACATTGTGGAAAAAGAAGATCAGAGAAATGTGGAAGACCCATGAGTTGAGATACCATTTAGTGGACAGCCGATCAATATTAAGAAGGTCAATATTGGAATAGAGAAGACACCAAAGTTTGCAAATGTCGGAGATTACTGGGATGCTTCCACCATCGACAAAATTACAGAGTTACTACATGAATATCAGGACTTGTTTCCAACCAAGTTCACTGATATGAAGGACATTAAAGGGCCTATGGGAGAGATGAGGATACCTTTGAATCCATATGCAAGACCAGTCAAATAGAGACCCTACATATTGAACCCTAAATATAAGGAGAAAGTGAAGATTGAACTCGACAGAATGTTGGAAGCAGGGATTATAGAACCTGTCGAAGAGTCAAAGTGGATTATCCCTATGGTGGTACAAGACAAGAATAAAAGGGAGATCAAGAGATGTGTGGATCTCAATAAGATAAATGATGTTTGTTTGCATGATCCCTTCCCTACACCATTCATTGATGAAGTGTTAGATAATGTGGGAGGCCAGGAAGTATATTCTTTTACAGATGGATTTTCAGGATACCATCAGATCCGGATTTCCAAGGAAGATCGCCATAAGACCACATTTGCAACAGAATGGGGATCCTACCAATACACAGTAATGCCATTCAGATTGAAGAATGCCCCAGCCATATTTTCCAAGGTGGTGGTTGAAGCATTCAAGGAATTTCTGCATAAATTTTTAGAAGCATAAAGAAAAGGGTCTAGGTACTAGGTGCAGTTGAAACTAGGTACC